>JACXGJ010005412.1:0-39285 GCA_016801105.1 Esox niger
TGTTAAAGAAAAATAATCGGTATTGAGTCCAAAGTTCTATAAAGGTTTTTTATTCTACATGCGCATGGGATAATCGATATACGGCCACCTAGTATGACCGCAGTCCGAGTAATCAAAGAATCTAGGTACGACAGGCGTCTTTGTAGCATCTTCACTGACCACGCCCCCACCTCAAAGTTGTCACACATTGAACAAAGAACAAATGCCAGGTCATTCTCTAGTCAAGCTGATCTCTTCAACAGATAAACAGAGAACCCAGAGGTCTGTTAATTACTCATTTACCTAAGTCACAGCATACTAAATGAAACCATCATAGAAATGTATATAAACTCATAACTGCCGTTGTAATATAAAATAAAACATTGAATCATTATATTGCTTCACAATTTCAAATTTCTATCACAGGTGGTAGCATGTTCCGACGAGGGGGTAGATGGTTCCAGTATTCCGGCATGAGTGGAGGGTAGTCCCGGGTATGAATCCTGGAAGCAGAGGGAGATGGGAGTCAGACGAGCAGGCAGAGGAAGAAAAAACAAGCAAACAGGCATAAATGGAGTTTAGTCGGAAGCGCAAGCACAACATACAAGTGTAGACTAACGATCCAACAGGGACTGGCTGTCAGGTCTCAGCTTAAATGGTGGTGCTAGGCTGATCAGGAACAGGTGTGCTGATTTCCCACTTCACACACATTGCCACCCACCGGAACACAAACGCAAACTAGACAGACAGGGAAAACCGGCTCACAGGGATGGTGTCGTGACAACTACTGTATAGAAAACAGAAAAGGAACCAGGCAAGCCTAGTTCTGCTGGCACACAAATAAAAGTGATAAATGTGGTTGTCCTTACAGGATTCAAACCCAGATCTTCCACCTGAGTGGCTATGTCTTTAACCACTACACCACAGTGCTATTTGCCAGTGTTGGTATAGCATCTCGACAACAGATAAGGCCAAGTATGAATATTTTGCATTGACTATTAATATAGGTAACGATAACCTTCTAACAGTATAGGTGACGATAACTGACTTGTTCATCAAGTGAATACACCAGAGAATTGTGGAAATCATGCACGGACGCAAACTTAAAAAATCCATCAGAAATAGTCACAATATAAACAGTTTTATTTTAGGCTTACTATAACATAGCTACTGAAGATTGTAGCCAGCAAAGTTTTTGTCTATCCTGACCTAAAAAGCATGCACGGATGCGTTCTTTGAAAATCCACTAGAAATAGTCAACATAACCATGAATTGTTTTATTTTTGGCTTACAATAACATTCCACTGAAGGTTGTAGCCAGCAAAGTTATTATCTATCCTGATCAATGCCTAATGCATAATTTGCTTTGACAGTAACGAGATTCGAACATGGGACCTATTAATTGCAGATCCGCACTGCTAACCACTATGCTTTAACAAGGGTCAGTCAGTCAGTAAGTAAGAGACATTCACCCACAATAATTACAATAAACATTTTCAGATCAGGAGGCTCAATCATCTAAATGCGTCAATGGTTGAACTTTAACAGTATGACATTTGAAAAATAATCCTGTGGTGCAGAACTATGTTTGAAATAGTTGTATTCAGTTCTATTTATATAGGAATACGGAATGAAAACATTAACCATACTACCATAACACTTCATGTCCCCATCTCAAACCTTAAACCTTAGCTTCAACCATAACCCTAAGCCTATCTTCTTGTTCTGTGCAATAAACACAGATTTTGTCACTCTCAGGTGTTCTCCCTGTACAGAACAGTCTCCTTCTTTCACTTTTTAAATACTATTCTATAATAACCTATCAATCATCCAATCACTGCATCAAAGCCCCACATCCCCATGGACACAACATTGTTGCAGCTCAACATTATTTGGAGTCTTAAGTGGATATCAGATCAGATGTCACCATATATTCCCCATGGCCCTTACTTTCTCTGATACCCCTCACTGCCAATTAGCAATGACAGAGGGTGGCAAATCTTCAATGGGGGGCTATTGAGGCAATAGAGAGGGGGACACATGCTACCCAGCTAGACGCCAGTCTACAGGGACCAGTGCTAATGGGTAATCACCAGGGGGCTTATGCTGCAAATCAACCCTGATTTGGAGGGCCCTTCTGGGGATAGCTGTCCAGTGATAGCTGAGTCTGAAGAGTAGGATCCAGTAATGGGTGCCGGGGTGGAGATCTGAAGGGACCCAAATTGGAATACGGAACAGGAGTCACCAGGCTCAAAGTGTCTTTGACAGGCAAACATGAAGGCATAAGTTGGTTCAAACAGGATGTGTCCAAATGTACAAAAGAAGGGGACACTTAGCTTCACATGAACAGATGATGTTTTGGGGATTTTATCTCAGGGGATTTGTGGTAACTACTCAGCCTGGTTCGTGTTGCATTTGAAACTGTCATGGTAAAAGGGGATACATTGTTACTTCAGTCCCTGTTTTTCCCCTGATTTACATTCAGAGTGGATCAGAATGATGTGCCCTATATTTAACCCTTTCACCAATGGCTTGGATTAATGAACATTTAAATTGACACCACAGCTAAATAAATGTGGTATGACTTTTAACCTGTTAGGGGTAACATGAAAAGCACCATGGGATATACTACAGGTAGAATGTACTAGGAAAAAGTTTACACAAAATACTACAAAATAAAATATACAATAAAACACAACCTAATCTATATCCGAGTTCTAAAATTGTTCCATGGCATCAAACATCACTTACAGTTCCACTGGGGGGAGCATAATAAAAAGCTTTTTTAAATCCCAATCAAATCAAGTAGTCGTGGAGTAATAAGCAAATTAACTAATTAACTCCAACAGAAATTTGGAAAAATTTTACCATGACGAAATGACAAAACACATTACTATAAGACATAGGCTAAAATTAAACCAGTCCACTCAAGGTGTACACCAAACATGACTCTCAAATTATTTAGATATTATTTCTATGAAGTTTCACATAAAAAAGCAAACCACGATTCAAATAAAACTTGAGCTACTCCTCAGTAATATGCTCAGTAAACTCCTCGGTAATGCAGAGACTGAAAGATAGGATAGAAACCGAGCCTCTCTTGTTTATGGGGACTTTCAGAGAACGTTTCAGGTGCTAGCAATACTGGGATTGTCCATTCTTTGCTCATAGAACACTTTTCCACTACATTAATACATGATAAATGCAAATAACCAATATCGTTTTGTATTGCTGTCATAGGTTTTCGACTGTAAAAGAGACTTTGGGCTCAGCTTGATTTCTTTTTTGAGAAGGTGTAAAAAAATAGTTGAAAGGGAGTGAAAAGGTGAGTGACTTATGTACTTTTAAACCTTTAACTGAACAGGACTAGTGCTGTACTCGATGTCTAGGACGACTGTGGAAGAGAGGACTGCGGAAGAGGTAAAAGGTAGATAACCTGATAGTAGTATGGCACTTGCAAACCTGGGTTGCGGTTTTGATTACCAAGGCTATCAGGATAAGTTCTGCTAAATTACTTGTTTGTTAAGGTTTAGGCCAAAGCCTGGTTATAAATTAGCATTAACCTGTTGCTTCACAACTTGTGTAGAGATGCCTGTTTACAGAAAAATATGGACCGCAGGGATGTTATGTAAAGAGTATTGGTGGCAAATCTTATGGCCGAAGGGTAAAGATCAACTATCTCAGAGCATTTCACATCCTTGGAGAGCCTTGTATTTACCTGACAGTTAATTTTACTTACCTTCTTCCGGGAAGGAATCAATGAGTTATCAGTAAGATTGCATGAAAACTAGTGTTAAATAGTCTTGTTCTAGAGCCCTCCAAAGGTTTTTAAAAATGTATTTCTTAGGCACTTAATGCTTTACTAGACATAGAAGTGTTGAACGTTTGAGGAAAGAGTATACACTAAAAGTCAGGTCAGATTCAAACCCATGCTGCAGCAGTACATGTGCATCAGAGGGAAGCAACTTAGACCACTGGAACACGCCAGGCCGCTGACCTCTAAAGAAAAGGACCATAGATCTCTGTTCATAACAGTCCAAAAAAAACACGATCAGTGTTTCTTGCTTTCTAACTGGTTACAAGTGAGAAGAAAATAAATTGTTTTGGGGGGTGGGGTTCTCCGTCTGTTGGCCCTGTCAGAGGACTGGTGGGTGTGAGGAAAGAATGGTGGAGGCAGGTGGTGTGACTTGGTCTGAAATGGAGACTGGTCTGAACGGGGCGGATGCTGGGTCTCGGATGCGGGAGGGGGCCAGTGTGAATTGGGGAGGGGGCTGGAGATGGGACAGGAGTGTCACCGCTGATAACGAGGACCCGTCCCAAATGGTTCTGCCCAGTGCTCCCACCCCCTGACTGTTCCTCATTCACCAGCCTTCTGCCTTCTGTCCCCCTCTCTCCTCTGTCTTTCTTTCCCTATCTCTCACTCCTCGTCTTTTTCTTTTCACAATGCAAATTGTTAACAAAACGGTTTACAAACCTCGGCTGGTACATTATCCACGACCGCCCCCCTCCTCGGATTCATGTAGGCAAATAGATTCAGAAAAGGGAGGGGTCAGGCGGAAAGGCAGACAGAGAGAAGGGGCGTGTCCCTTGGCAGCAGCTTAACAAAATCACCACATGGGCCACGCTGAATATTCCCTTTTCTCCACCGTTTCGGAGCAGCCATACATTAAACGCTCATTATGCCGGCATTATGTGGAAGGGGGAGTCCCTCTCTACCAGGGCCAGAATGGCTGGAGAAGGACTATGATCTCTTTGCCTATGCATGCATCGCGCATCTTTAATAGGCTCCGGTGACATGTTTTATAGCATCATGACTGCAATTTTTGACTTTCATAAATGGATTCAGAAGGGTGGGTCCCCAAGGCAAATTTTACGCTTTGATGGGATGTATGTATATGCAGGGGAGAGATGAGCAATAAATAGATTATTGCGAAGATGAGATTCATGTGCTTGATTCCTGCTTGTTTTATGCTTGATTCCTGTTCTTAATAAAAATTTGAGTTAATGTGGGTAACTGAACCACATATCAGGAATAAAAGTGTCATGGACATTCAAGCAGAAAACACAATGCAACTG
The DNA here is from genome assembly GCA_016801105.1 of Esox niger. Taxonomy (NCBI): domain Eukaryota; kingdom Metazoa; phylum Chordata; class Actinopteri; order Esociformes; family Esocidae; genus Esox; species Esox niger. The sequence continues at coordinate 5,056 of JACXGJ010005412.1, forward strand.
CGAAGAGATCAAAGTTCACACTGATAATAGTAAGTGGAAAAAGAGCAATCGAACAACAAAAGTGGGCACATTTGAAGGGATTTAAAGCGAACAAACAGAAAAGCCTCTGCAGCAGACCTACTTCTTTGACCCATTTTCCACTATTTACAAAAAGGCAGCAGAAATAGTCCCACCATACTCCACTATATCCTCAGCCTCGCCACACTTCCGCTATGGACGATTTAACTTTTTCTCATTCCCTTTTAGTTTGACTTTTTTTAACTACCCTATTCTCTATTCAAGCCCTACTTTCGCCAGTCCCTCTGCTCTTTAGTACACAATAAGATCCTTTTGTAGAGGTGTGGTGGGCTCAAGAGGCAGGGGGGGTGGTAAAAGTTAGACTGGGCATCCCATCATGATAAATCACTGGTTAATGAGGAGTCCATTGTACCAGGCCACATTGTCTGTCCTTCTTGGGGCCTCGGTCTGTTACCTTCTGGGTTGTTAAGCTGACACAGATAATGAACTGGTCCGCTTTGAACTGTCCCCACAATATTGACTGGGTTGCATGAAGCAGATGTCCCCCCTGGCAGAAAGCAACTGGTAAAAGCACATTAGGTTAACAAAGAGAAAGCTTTGGTGTGTATGGGTAGGGGGTTAGTGCGGGTGTGCTGGGTTATGGTGGGGGGGCAGTTATCGTTTGACAGGACTACAATGATGTTGTTGGTTAAAAAATCTCAACAACCCATTTTGTTGATGATGTGATGGTCAGAAGCCGCATGGGTTAGGTGCACATTTGGAATCTGATGTCTTGGAATAAAAATGTTGGACATTGTTTGTCTGTCGCTTATGTATGAGTTTGTACTGACAGTTCAATAGATAATTCAACTTCCAATAAAACCCAATACTCCTAATACCAAGTACAACAGAGCAATTACCAAATAACGCTCAATTCATAACTTCATGTTACCGTTAAGGACATAATCATTGTAGTCTTTATCGCCACCATCATCGTGATGATAATTCCTGAGTAAATTCACTGTGTGTGTGTGTGTGTGTGTGTGTGTGTGTGAGTGTGTGCGTGTGTGGTGAATGGGTCCTCTGCCAGTGTGACGGCTGTCTAATTGGTCAATAATAAGCTGTGACTAACCGTCTCCCACAGGAGTAGCTTGGCCAGACACAAACACACACACACACACAGAAAGTGAGGGAAAGACAGATAGAGAACCAAAAAGGTATGAGCCAACCAACACTGATTACCATATAATTGCTGCTATTGTATTTGACATGGGAAATTAGTTGCCCGCTAGGTGGCTAACTGGTCTTTTCTTTTGTAGGACAGAACCAACAGAAAATCACCCATACAGAAACACCAAGGAATAAACTAACCGTGTCGGCAAATATGCCTATTTTTCACGTATGTATGTGTAAACAAAATTGTGTTCACATGCAAACAACCATTCAAGCAGGAAATGAGTAATCATATATCCTAGGAATTAGTTTCACTTACATCATATTTGTATTTGGTACTGATTGTTCTGTATCAAAATATGTTTTTTGCAGTTACGTTGCTCCCTAGCATTTTGACATTAGGTTTGTCTTTCATTTTCACTATTTCACATTCAAATTTATATCAGCAGTTGTCACAAAGTGCTTTTAAAAAACACAGAGCAAGCAACAAAAGAGTTGATGCACAGTGGCTAGGAAAAACTCCCATAAAGGGTCAAAACCAGGGAAGAAATCTAGAGAGGAACCAGGCTCTGAGAGGTGGCCAGTCCTCGCCTGGCTGTGTCAGATGAACATATGATGAGTATAAGTTGTTGTAATTAATAAATGCATGTGGGCTGTGTCTATAAAACGTAATCCAAGTGAGAAGCATGACCAGATGGACAAGGACACGAACAATCGATGGGGTGGGTTCAGTGGAATGGTAGCCTACATCATCAGGTATTGTCAGCTACCTGATCTGTAACACAACCAGGAGGACTTTGGACATCTACAGTACGAATCATTTGGGCCTGGTAGTCCAGATGTGTGGTCCAAGGAGCATGACACAAAGAACATTTTGAGAATGCATTTCTAAGATTTACAAAGGATTTACAGAGAAGGATAACTGACCCTTCACCCTTGGCACAATAATATAGCATCATAAAAATGTAACAAGATGTTTTTTGATTGCTAATAAGCATTACATTAGGGTACATGTGATTGCATCACAACTATCAAAAATCTTGTCTTGTTAAAAATAGCATTGAGGGTTTAAGGTTAAGGTGAGGTTAATGTAAATGTGAGGTTATGGTTAAGATTCTGTTTCACAACATTGAGGTTAGGGTTAGGATTAGGGTTAGGATTACCATTCCGAATACAGAAATGAAAAAATTGTTTCTCAGTGGAATAAAACTAGCAACCATCAGCAAGAAGGTCAGTTGTGTTAAATAGAAAAACTTTGGAACCATAAAAACTCTTTCTAGAGCTGGCTTACCGACCACACTGAATAACCAGGCAAGAAGGGTTTAGGTTAGGTTGGAGGCCTCTCAAACAGAACTTTATAGTTTCTCCGCAGAGATAGGTGAACCTTCCAGTAATATAACCATCTCTGCAGCATTCAATCAGGCCATTATGGTAGAGTGGCTGGACAAAAGACACTCCAGGGCAAAAGGTACTGTATATGTTATACCATCTGATGGACTCTTAGAGCATGAGGAAAATATTATCTGGATGTGACAAATATCCAACTATTATGCCTGAATACCAAGTGCCATGCCTTGTGAAAACATGGTACAGTTCATCACCAAGCTAACTACCATGTCTATGTAAAGCATGCTATGGGAATTCTATTCAAGGTTAGGGACCCCTTTCAACATCTGTGGGAAAACCTGACGATCACAGTTCACTGTCGCTCCCCATCCAACCTGACAGAGCTTGGGAGGATCTACAAGGATCAATGGGAGAAACTGCCAACATCCAGGTGTTCCAATGTACTTCTACAAATTACGTAATGAAGGATGTCACTATTTATGGACATGACATTTCAGTGAATTACTTTTTTAATTTAGAAACACATTTCTAAAAGCGGAATATTGGTCTTTGTAATGCTGTCTATTCTGGTTCAGCATTTACTGAATTGTGTACGGCCCAACTGTCCAGTTTGTCTATCTATACAATAAGTTACATCTTGTGTGACCATCTCAACTATGACCTAATTCTCTATACATCTGTTTGATTGACATCCATGTGCCAGTTTAGAGAGAGAGAGAGAAAGTGAGAGGAAAAGGGCTCTCCCCTGAAAAACGTAATCATTGAAGTCAAAGATTTTCCTTCACCTCTAATTGTAGGATTTTTAAGCAGTTCGAATGAGAGTATGTGATGGATGCTCCGCGTGGTGCTGAGTGCTCTCCTTCTTCAGCGCTCCACCTTGCCGGTGTACTAACCACCGGCAAGGTGGAGCTCTGGGTGCCGGTGCACCAATCACACCCTCACACTGGTTTTGAGTTAGTTATTATGATGTCTATTTTGGTTCCTGGTTTTCACCCGCACCTCACGGGTTATTGTGTTTATGTATGCTGAAGCCGGGTGGTGCTCTGTTTTTTCTTCTAAAGACAAGAACGTGGTCCTTTGTGTCAGTGTTGTTTTGTTACTTTCGTTTTTGCCTTTCCATTATGCGTTTCGCTACCCTCACACCTCACAGAGTATTTGTGGTGACCTAACGCAACAAAATTTCCTCACCCCATGTGTGGCTAAACGATCCCTGCAGGGATTTCTTTTTAAATCATTATTTTCTCCCTTTTTATTCCTTTCACTGTCTTTGCATGACTGGGTCTTTTTTAACAACAGAGAAAAAGAGAAAGAGAGAAGAGAATATTTCTTACCTCTTAATCTTTTGTGTGTAGACGGCTGAGCGAACAGCCATCATAAAAAAAGCCTCACAGTCAGACCACCAATGGATGACCCCGCAAACAGTGACAAAACCTGATTGGTCACGGCCGCCACTGGCTAATGGGCCAGAGAGGAATAGCTCTAGGTGGGTAATGATCGAGTTCTCTTCCTTCTTCTATCTCCCACCTCCCTGTGCCCATGTAACCACACAAACAACCAACCAACAATCCACACACACCATATTTTGACCCTCACCATACCACATGACCTCTACTTATTTCCTACCTTGACCCTCTCCCTTTGCACAGTGTCTGTGTGGCACACTCTAAAGCCTGACTTGGCACCAGATGCCATGGAGATGAGGCGAGGCAAGTCGAATCGGAGGACCATATGTCCGGATGAGTCACGGTGCTCTCTGCCTTTCCCACACTGGCCTGCAGTAGGAGCCGCCTGCAGTGGGAAATGCCTGCAGTATGAGATTTACTGCATCAGTGCGGATGTCACCATTGCCCTGGTCATACTTTGTTCCAACATGTGTCCTTCATCCCGATATGGTCCATTTACACTTATGAGATGTGATCACAATCTGATCTTATGATCATTAACAAGAGGAAATGTGGGAACCTTTACATTCAAGTCAGTATACATTTTCATTCATGTTACAGTAAAAAGTATATGATTTTTATACTCTTTTATACTCTTTGTGGGAATCGAACTCGTAACCCAGACGATGCAAGTGCATTGCTCAATCAAAAGAGCTACATGGACACAATTACAATTTGGACAAAATTGGGACAAATAATAAATATAAATATGAGGTATATCTTATAATGGTAGTTCGGCCATTTTCACATGATGCCTTTTTTTATTCTACATATGATTGTAGTTGAAACCCTAAACTTTTAATTTTGTTTTGGTACAGTGGAAATTGCTTGTCACATTTTGTCCTCAATCCATATTGACTGTTGTCAAATCTTGTTTGAAGCTTTTATACAAATTCACAAATATCCCACATGAACATTTCTCTATGCACATTAATATAACACTCAGAGCAGTCATCAGAATTTCATTATAGACATAAAAGAAATCCTTGATTGCATATTTTTGTTAAAAACTGCATAATTCTAACATGGATTTATTCCACATTTAACAATCTTTTTCAATCTTTTAAGCAAAGATAGTATGTAATATGGCCCATACTCATCTTCTCTTCTGTGCTCAATATTTTCTATAATAGTTGTTTAATTAACAATAAAAAATACTATATATAATTGAATAAGACATTTAATAAATAAAGAAATTGACAGATTCCCTACACGCACAGAAATATTGAAAAATAGGCAGCAACAAAACATTACCTTCCCCTTTAAAGTATTCTGAAAACGCCTGCTCGTGTGGACATGCCCAAATTCAACATTTGTCATGGTCAAGCGAATGCAGCAGTCCATAAAGCTACACACCATGACACCAGACCATTCCTAGACTTTGACAAGACCACAGGAGTCTGATGAATTCAAATATTTGCCATCTATGACCAATATCTGAAAAGGCAGAGCTAAACCATTAGTCCTGGCTAAACAATATAATAAAACAATGAAATATTCTGGCAGAACAAGTTAGAAAGATAGCTCTGGCTGTCTATGTTTGTCAAATGAAATGCAACCATTTTGAAATTTCATCAATTGTCATTGCCCTATTGGCCCCAGTGATACATACAAAACACAAAGTTTCACTCAGAATAAAACAGGACAATAAAAATAGTTGGAGGAATAGACATATATGAGAGATAGGCGCCCATTTAAAAAATCTGAGGCTGACGATGAGGCATTTAAATGTTGGTAGTATGGAAGAATAAAGGAGGAGGAGAAGAGATGGTGAATGGGAGAGATGGTCTAGATAGGGAGGGTCATTAGGTCCTAAGACAACACCACACCGAATGTCAGACTCCTGAGTAGTGCCCCCCCTCCCAGGGAAATCTGCCTGGTCCTCCTAAATGGCACCCATAGCTGCATATGAGTTGCCTGTCCCAGGTAGCAGAGGGGTGTGTGTATGAAGAATGAAGGACTGTTTGGTAGATAAAGGCCTTCTAACCCTATGGTTGATTGCTCTGCTATAGACCTCTTGCTCACTGGTTGATGAAAAGCAGCCCACAGAAACTGGTGAATAAACCCTTACGATTCCACACATCACAACCCCCAACCCATTCCCTACCACCCCCTTTACTCTCCCTTGACTCAGAATTTTACAGGGATTTGAGCACACACACACCCCTTCACTAAAGCAAGCCAAATTCCCTCTAAACAAGTTCCTTACTTAACCTTACAAACACATTCTAATATGTAAAAAACGATCGCAAGTGACTAAGTAATCGAATTCATATGTAATAGTTGATCATGCATTGTTAAATGGATCTTACGTAAATGAAGATCGCTGTGGTGACATTCAGAGACAATAATGGACAAACGGTAGTCGTATTTCCAACTCAAAGTGCTAGAGATGTATCTGAACAGAAAACAATGAACTTTTTGGAAAGGTCAACAGGTGAGTGAATGTGATTGTAAGTCTCTTTAGTTCTTTCATTCCTTCCTTTTCCCCTCCTGTTTAAAAACAAAATTCATGTCTGACAGTATTTGTTGCAAAAATAATTGCATGTCAGCAAATTATGTCTCTTTTGAAAGAGAAACACATATAGGGTACACATATACTACCAAAGCTAACTGTACAATAAGATTATTTTTTTTGTTTGGTGACTTAATTTGGATATTCTAATGGAAAATGGCAGCATGTAGATTAATACAATATTGTAATAAAAAAAGTGAAGTTACATTTATATTAAATACATTAAATGCATATTTAAATGGGTTCCAATTTAAAACGTAAGTACATTTAAATTCACTACCAATAAAAAGTTTTATAACACATTTTCCAGATTCTATTGAAATATACATTTGGGAGAACAAGTATTTGATACACTGCTGATTTTGCAGGTTTTCCTAATTACAAAGCATGTAGAGGTCTGTAATTTTCATCATAGGTACACTTCAACTGTGAGAATCTAAACCGAAAATCATTGTATGATTTTTAAATAATTCATTCGCATTTTATTGCATGACATAAGTATTTGATACATCAGAGAAGCATAACTTAATATTTGGTATAGAAACCTTTGTTTGCCATTACAGAGATCATACGTTTCCTGTAGTTCTTGACCAGGTTTGCACACACTGCAGCAGGGATTTTGGCCCGCTCCTCCATACAGACCTTCTCCAGATCCTTCAGGTTTTGGGGCTGTCGCTGGGCACTATGGACTTTCAGCTCCCTCCAAAGATTTTCTATTGGGTTCAGGCCTGGAGACCGGCTAGACCACTCCAGGACCCTGAGATGCTTCTTACGGAGCCAATCCTTAGTTACCGTGGCTGTGTGTTTCTGGTCGTTGTCAGTCTGAAAGACCCAGCCACAACCCATCTTCAATGCTCTTACTGAGGGAAGGAGGTTGTTGGCCAAGATCTCGCGATACATGGCCCCCCCATCCATCCTCCCCACAATACAGTGCAGTCGTCCTGTCCCCTTAACAGAAAAGCATCCCCAAAGAATGACGTTTCCACCTCCATTCTTCACGGTTGGTATGGTGTTCTTGGGGTTCTTATTGCCCTCTCACCAAGCTGCTTGCCTATTGTCCTGTAGCCCATCCCAGCCTTGTGCAGGTCTACAATTCTATCCCTGATTTCCTTACACAGCTCTCTGGTCTTGGCCATTGTGGAGAGGTTGGAGTCTGTTTGATTTAGTGTGTGGACAGGTGTTTTTTATACAGGTAACAAGTTCAAACAGTTGCTGTTAATACAGGGAATGAGTGGAGAACAGGAGGGCTTCTTAAAGAATACTAACTGTGAGTCGGAATTCTTACTGGTTGGTAGGTGATCAAATACTTATGTCATGCAATAAAATTTAAATTAATTATTGAAAAATCATACAATGTTATTTTCTGGATTCTCACAGTTGAAGTGTACCTAGGGTAAAAAATACAGACCTCTACATGCTTTGTAAGTAGTAAAACCTGCAAAATCAGCAGTGTATCAAATACTTGTTCTCCCCAATGTATGTCAGCTTAATCAGTAATATACTTTCAATATTGTATAAACAATATAGATTAAATAGAACACTAAAGGTTGACTATTGCTCTTTTCTCAATCTACTGATATCCTGATTCAGTTCAACCATGCAAACTAACTATAGCTCTTAGAAAAAAGCTGCTATCCTGAAGCTAAAAAGGTTCCTCTACTGTCCGTATAGGATTCTCTAAAGAGTTCCAGGCAGAACCCTTTCCACAGAGTTTCCATGAATGGAACCAGAAAAGTGTTCTACTATATAGACTGTCAGAGAGACATATTTTTATTTTACAAATGGATCCCAGTTGTCCACAGAGACCTCAAAGCTCAAAGCAGTCCACTAGCAGTTCTTTTGTCTCCTCTGTATATCCCCAGAGTCCCTGGACCTTAGGGAGCAGTTAGCTGTAGCTTAGATCTAGAATCAGCTTCAACAAATGAAACAAAAAAACAGTGCGTAAAGCCACCCGGTTGTCTGTATGAGGGGTTTAGACACAAGCTGTTGCCCTTCTGCTCCCAGTGCAATTGTCCTAATTAATGGTTAAGGCTCATAAATGAATATTTAGATTAATAGGATAATAAGTTGGCATTGGCAACAAGGGTTAAGCACATTCTACATTCATCAGATATATTTGAATTGAATTGTTTCAATAAGTTACCAATTCACATTCTCCAAAACTGATTGATATAGTCAGTGGCTTTTGCGGTGCAGCAGATGAAACTACAGACTCCAGCCTACACTGCCTGAATCAGCATAGGTTAAAAACATACCTGTCACTTTTTTGACTTTCATACATTTAGGTAATTTAGCATATGCTTTGATCCAAAGTGACTTAAAGTGGTTACTTCATACATTGTTTTTCATACTGCCTTTTTTACAGTTTTTCATACTGGTCTCACATAGGAATTTAACCCAAAACCCTGTTGTTGTAAGCATCATATTCTCTGCAATCTGAGCTACACAGAACCAGACCTTTCCTCTGTCTTCCAAAATGTCCTAGCTTAATAAATAAAACTTAAATAAAACCTTTTCATAAGAGACAATGCAAGATGCTACGGTTGATATAGCCCTTGTGTATATTTTGTCAATCATCTCCCACGTCTGTCTTAAATGATGGCTAAATTAACTTTCATTGAGAACAAGCAGTGCCTTAATTAGAATTTAGAGTGTTCCCATCTCTTTGCCTTTAAATTTCGCTCTTCACCTTTACCCTTTCGTCCCACTCCAATTCTCATCTTCTCCCTTTTGCTGTCTCCTTTAGCAGACAGATGAGGCATCGTTGACTTGCACTCCAAGACCTTCACTTGTTTGAAAATCTATAGAGAGGCTCCATGAAATACAATGACTTTGCAAATTAAAGGGGAGACTGTCCTGATTAAATCAATCAATGCAGTCTCTCAATCTCCTCTTTCTGTTTCTTTCTTTGTTTGTCGGGGCTGAAGTGGGCCTCTTCTCGCATCCTTCCTCACTGTTTCTCTTAAGAGGCAAGATACCAGAGAAAGAATTAGGGTTTTCTCCTGAAGTGCTTCTTGAGACATTACTGCTTCATGCTTATTAACTGGTGGTTAGCTTGGCCTGTGCACCTGAGAGGCACTGAATGAAAACCTCTTGTTTCGTATCTGTCCCTCCATTTTGAGAATTCTCCTCTTCTTTTGTTGGACATGTGGGTTATTTAAATGTTTTTATATAATCCATTACTCATTTATAGTATGTTAGTAGCTTATTCAATATGAATATCAGTGTACTTATTTAAAGACCGAAAATTATTTTACTACTTTTAAAAACCCACTTGAATGAAGTAAAAATAAATCCTTATGTGGTTTTAAACAAGTGTGTGTGTGGGGTGTGGCTCCATGGGAGTGTTTGGGTATGCATGTGTGCATTAATGTGTACTGTAAGCTTAGATTTTACAAGGAAAGGCTCAAGTTAAATGACATATGACATCTCATTCAACAATATATTTTCTACTATAAACTGGGTTGTTAAAATCCCTGAATACTGACTGGCAGAAATCTGTGGTATATGAGACCTTATAGATGTGTGTTCTGGGATATATTCTTGGTTTAAGAGGGGTCAAAGCCTTTAACAATTCCTGGTTAAACACACTGTCAGAGTTTAATCACTCACTGAAATAAGTGAACTTTGAGCAGCCTGTCCAAAAAAAATAACATGGCAGACAATTTCTTTTGTGGAGTCCTTAAAACAAATCTACAAATAAGGTAATTCAAAAACATTTAAGATAAATCCAACATTCCTTCACTAAAATAACATTTTTGTGGGGGTGGACTTGATAACAAACAACAGAATAAGCTAAAGTATTACTAAAGCAAACTGAAGCCATTAGAGTTTTTTGTTAAAACATTCAGCATAAAAGGGCCTATTTGTTCTGTATGGCATAAGAATGTCAGTAGTCAGAGGAGTTGAGGGGCTGCATTAATGTCAGAAGATAATCGTACTCTCGAAACTCTTCTTAAGAATATCGTGGCATCCATTTTGTAAGCGTATAAGTACTGACAGCATTCGCTGAGGTATGCTGTTATTCCATGGCAATGCACAGTCTGTTGTGCTTACAAGGTCTGATCTGCCATCCCTGCAGGATCTCTACACACAGAGGTGTAGGAGGAGGAGCAAACGAATCATTACAGATCCCAGCCACTCATGCCATGGACTATTTACCAAGCTGCCGTAGGCAGAGGGTTCAGGAGTATTCCATCCAAAACTAACAGGCTACGGGACAGTTTCTTTCCTCAGGCCGTAAGGCTGCTAAGTTCATCAACCCCTCTTCACTTCCATCCATAGTCCCATGTACACCTGTCACTTAATATCATGCTCATCTGCCAATTATGTCATGCACACCTGTCACTTTTACATTGCACAACAGTTGTACAGTTGTATAATTATTATTTTTTTACTGTACATTTTTTTACTTTTAACTTCACTGTCCGGAGTAGGAAAACCAAGCATTTCATTGCCATAACTTGTTATTGCAAATGACAGATAAACCTTTTGAACATGAACTTTTGAACTTGTTAGTGCTTACTTTTACCATGGGTATGACATCACACAACTAATTACTGTTTTAATTGCGTTGTCAATTGTTTCATAATAGCAATAAGGGATCTTGGGGGTTCGTTGTATACTGCTAAGATACCAGGTTGCAGTATCCAGGCATTCCATGATGCACCATGATGCTTCCATGATTTGAAGAACAGCTATTAGCCGTGATATATCGGCCCAACAACAAAGATCATCATGACTGATTTTGTAAATATACTATAACACAGTGATTAGAGAAGACCCTTTGGTTTCTTGATTAAGGCTGTATACGAATGCAAAAAACACACACACACACACACACACACACACACACACACACACACACACACACTGTATGAAAAATTAGAGATAAATGCTTGAAACAAATAAGACATTGAAGGCACCATGTTCCAGGTAGTCAAGGTGAAATCTGAGGTAGTCAAGGTGAAAGTTCAAGGAAATTAAGTAGCTGTATGTGGACTTTTCTTCTGGCACATCACGTCTGTAGCAAATATTTCCCATGTGTCCCATGTGTCAGCGAGACAAACTGACAGTAACACAAATACACAAGCTGGCTCTGTTGGTTGAACACACGTTATAAGCATAACTTTGTTGGACTCACCGACAATGACTCAGAGAGTTGCTCTCCCTTTGGATCAATAGTAACTTCAGCCACTGAGGTCACAGTGTGACGTCTGAAAAGTTGTGGCCGTTTAGATATGGCGATGGGAAGGCTTTCTAATGTAGATGTACCAAAGCCATAGAAAATGGCTGGAATGACACGTTGCCCTGAGGGGAAGAAAACTAAGGTTTGGGCAGAACAATGGGAATTTGTGTGGTGCCCAAACGAGGACTGGGTGGGCATACGTGATAGCTTTTTTGGGAGTGTGTGCACATTCAACTAAGTGTATGTGCGGGTGCTTTGTTTCTTCCGCTCTTCTTCACAGAAATGGAAAGCAGACATAATCATGTTAAGGTCGCCTTTTAGGAATGTCTTCCAAAATGCATCAAATGTTATCTCCCATTGAATATCATGACAAAATGAAAAGTTGGCTTCTCGCCCCTCTTTTAAGAGGTTCCTGTAGAACAAACAGTGTGTTGTTGGAACCTCTTCTTTCTGCAGTGTGGAGGTCTCCTTCGTGTCTTCTCTTGACCTGAGGTCACTTATCAGGCCAGAAGACACATACCGAAAGAAGCCCCCACTCCCTTTCTGCCTGTTTCTCATTCACCCCGCATCTGTCTATTGTCCGAGGGGGCTCTAAAGGGATACATTTTGTTAAATGTAGTGTATGTAGTATTCCGCTTCCTTGCTGTTTTTAGATATCCTAAATGTGTGAGCTGAACAGGCAGAAAATACAATACAATCTATTTCAAGGTTTATTCAGCGTTTAGCACTTAAAGAGAGAAATAGGCCGGAAAGAGCATTGAATAGCACAGCCTTGTAAGGTCCATTGGATCCAGCTCGCTCTCCTCAAGGCTCTGAATGCCTTAGTTCTCCTGATTTCAGTGTTTCTGGGGTGTCAGAGATCTGGCTTAACCCCACATCCTGGTGTTTGGTCAGCCGATGAATCAGGCACAATACATAGAAGTCTGTTAGTACTGGAAAAGCCTTATGATCTCCTTAAATGGCATCAATTCTACCTCATTGAGCTTAAGCTAAATAGTTACAGAAGAGAGGAGGGAAGGGGAGAGAAGAGGAGAAGGGGATGATTTCAGACGGGTGACAGCGGGCTAAGTTCACATAGTTTCAGGAGGAACAGAGGTCATAGGTTAACTCAACTTTGGTCTTTTAAACAACCCTCTGTGTTCTAATGAGATCAGTAATGAGATCAGTGACACTCCACATTATAACAAACTGCCAGTACAGGCCAATGGGATTCAATTACCAATTCTGATCTTAAATCGAAGTACTTGGACCACACTTAGTCTAGTCTTGGGGTGGTCTTACTACTGACTGCTGTGCTTGTGTAAAATCAGTCAGACCACATTACACCCTTGCATCTGACCAAAGGCCCTGAGTGCATCCCAGACTGTGAAGGATTGTGGGACAAGTCATCACGCGTCAAAGCGCCACCAGGCGGAACTAGAGCAGTAAATAGTCTACATCCTGGTCGAAATTACTGCTTACTGGTCTGAATGCAAGTCAGCTTGGCACTGGTTGATAAAATAAATGTCCAAGCTTTCATATAAATAAAATCATAATAACTAAATTAACATGAAAATCTGCTTTCCTATACTTTACCTTGATATATTTAGCTGAATTTCTATTCAATATTTAGTTTGAACCTTTCTGCATTTCCTTGAACACTCTAGTTTAAATGCTTATGTTGCCCAAATCCACAAGCCGAACACACACGTATTACTAAAGGAAAAACAAGTTGCTGTGATAGTGTGAACAGAAGTGTCTTATTGACAAACCGTGACTGCATATTCATGTATTGAACTTTGTGTATGGGGTGTATGAGTTTCACTCACGCTTTAACTCAACATAGCACCAGAAAATTAGAAGACGTTAAATGTCCAGTTGTTCTGTTGTTGCTCCTATTTAAAGAATCGTGTACTCCTCCAGAACGATGCTTCTAAATGGGCTAGGCTAGTGTACCTTTACACACACACACACACACACACACACAGACACACACATACCCCGAGCAACTGCTAAAAAGCGACCACCAGTTCCCCCCTGTTATGCAAATGCATCAAAACGCTTGAGTGAGAATTATATATGAATCCAATGAGGGCTTTTTCTCTCTTTTAGAACCGCTTAGCCACGAGCAGGGAGAGGCGTCAATGGTGAGCGGCTGTTGCGCTCCTCAGCCATGCGTATTATTCGGCTTGACGAGACACAAACTGACATAAGCACCAGGGCTCACTTTCAACGCCTTGCAATCCGATTATATGGCCGAACGCCGCGTCAATGCAGCAAGGCCAATAGGCACCTCAGCCCAGCACCCCATACCCCCACCACCGCCCCACCTCATCACCCCCCCAAGCCACCCATTCATAGGTTCTGTTTGAAGAACCCCCTCTCCAAACTGCCCCCCCCCACAACCCACCCGTAAACAAAGTTACTGTGGCCCAGTCCGCAGAGGGAGCCATTTTAACCCAAACAGGACATCAATAGTCCATTTGATTATTTGGTGCCATGTCTTACAGAGATATTTTAGCCATGCTAGTAACCCAACTAGCAATCATATAAATTGTAAGAACACACCATAACAACAACTTCGCCCTTTGTGTACCACCGTTTTGATGATACATTTTGTGCTTTTTAATGTCAACCTCATTGTTTACGTAAACTAACCTCACAAAACACTGTGGGATTGAACCTTCAAAACACCTCCATGAAGACTTTTACAACTGAGGTCCAGATTAAAAATATTACAAGTCAATGAAAAACCTGCGATGAAACACGTTACCCAGTTTACATATGGCCCATAAACCCCCCTTTATTAATATTGAGTCTACAGTACATCTAAATCAAACATTTGTACCAGGTTGGTTTGACTATGGTAGACATGGCCAATGTCACAAAAGGACCTCTCATCTAAACCGGTGTTGACAACCACAGAGCTTTCCCCCTTATTTCCTGCTGCGCTGGGACGCTTGGGTGCTCAAGGGGGCACACGGTTGAAGCAGCGGGCATTTACAAGATGCTACCCCCAAAAGCCGGCCAGGTGTTGAAGGGGGTACAGAGGGGGTACAGAGGGCCCCTCTTGCAAATCGCCCTGCAACCGTGAAACTGTTGGCCAGATGAGATTAAACTCTGAGTGAGATACATTTGCAATTGATTACCGTTGAGCCACTGTGACAAATGTAAGGCTTTTGAGAGAGTGTGTGAGTGTGTATGTGTGTGTGCATTTTTACTTCTTAAGACCTTCACACACTTCTAGACCTGAAAAGGGGTAGTCACTAGCTCCTATAGCCACAAAGTCATAAACCCTGACTATTTCTACAAATTGTCATAAAATGTGATTTTAAACCCATCCCTAACCGTAACCCTAACCTTAACCACACTATTAACCTCGTCCCTAACCCTAACCTTGAATTCACATTTGGATTTTGTGGCTGTGGAATCTTATTTTGTGGTGATGGAATCTATAAACAGGTTCCAATAGAACTTCCCTATGTTCCATGCAAACAATTCCAAAAGTCATATGCTCTTCCAAATATAGAAATGATGAAATACACATCTGAAAACTTTAAAGATATCGTTTTAGCAAAAGCCTCAATAGAATAAGACATTAACTAGCCATAACTGTTGGGAACAGATATATGGCAAACCTAGTTAATCATAATGTGTGGGCACATTTGTTCAGGAAATACAGTGCAGTCCATAAGTATTTGGACAGTGAGAGAGATTTAGCATTTTCGGCTCTGTAGCCCTGCCCCACCACCACGTTGGAATTGAAATCCTACAGTGACAGTGTGGTTAAACTAGAGACTGACAGCTTTAACTTGAGCATATTTCACACAAAAATGTTTAACCATTTTCTTACATTTAACAGGGGAAAAAGTACACTACTGTTCAACAATGTAGGGTCACTTAGAAATTCTAAAAAAAGCATATATTTTTGCCCAATTACAATAACAACAAATAGACCAGAAATACATTGTAGACATTCTTAATCTTGTAAATTACTACAGTAGCTAGAAATTGGTGATTTTTACATGGAACACCTACAGTGGGGAGAACAAGTATTTGATACACTGCTGATTTTGCAGGTTTTACTACTTACAAAGCATGTAGAGGTCTGTATTTTTTACCCTAGGTACACTTCAACTGTGAGAATCCAGAAAATCACATTGTATGATTTTTAACTAATTAATTTGCATTTTGTGGCATGACATAAGTATTTGATCACCTACGAACCAGTAAGAATTCCTGCTCTCACAGACCTGTTAGTTTTTCTTTAAGAAGCCCTCCTGTTCTCCACTCATTACCTGTATTAACAGCAACTGTTTGAACTCGTTACCTGTATAAAAGACACCTGTCCACACACTAAATCAAACAGACTCCAACCTCTCCACAATGGCCAAGACCAGAAAGCTGTGTAAGGACATCAAGAAAAGAATTGTAGACCTGCACAAGGCTGGGATGTGTTACAGGACAATAGGCAAGCAGCTTGGTGAGAAGGCAAAAATAACCCCAAGAACACCATACCAACCGTGAAGCATGGAGGTGGAAACGTCATTCTTTGGGGATGCTTTTCTGTAAAGGGGACAGGACGACTGCACTGTATTGAGGGGAGGATGGATGGGGCCATGTATCGCGAGATCTAGGCCAACAACCTCCTTCCCTCAGTAAGAGCATTGAAGATGGGTCGTGGCTGGGTCTTCCAGACTGACAACGACCAGAAACACACAGCCACGGTAACTAAGGAGTGGCACCGTAAGAAGCATCTCAGGGTCCTGGAGTGGCCTAGCCTGTCTCCAGACCTGAACCCAATAGAAAATCTTTGGAGGTAGCTGAAAGTCCGTATTGTCCAGCAACAGCCCCAAAACCTGAAGGATCTGGAGAAGGTCTGTATGGAAGAGTGGGCCAAAATCCATGCTGCAGTGTGTGCAAACCTGGTCAAGAACTACAGGAAACGTATGATCTCTGTAATTGCAAACAAAAGTTTCTGTTCCGAATATTAAGTTATGCTTTTCTGTTGTATCAAATACTTATGTCATGCAATAAAATGCAATGATTTTCGTTTTAGATTCTCACAGTTGAAGTGTACCTATGATGAAAATTACAGACCTCTACATGCTTTGTAAGTAGGAAAACCTGCAAAATCAGCAGTGTATCAAATACTTGTTCTCCCCACTGTACATAGGCATACAGAGGAGCATAATCAGCAACCATTAGTCATGTGTTCCAATGGCATGTTGTGTTTACTAATCCAAGTTTATAATTTTAAAAGGATAATTGATCAATAGAAAACCCTATTGCAATTATATAAGCATAGATGAAAAATGCTGTGCTGATAACAGAAGCAATAAAACTGGCCTTCTTTGGACTTGTTGAGTATTTGGAGCATCAGCAATTGTGGGCTCGGTTATAAGTTCAAAATGGCCAGAAACAAAGAACTGAAACTCATCAGTATATTCTTGTAACTGAAGATTAAGTACACGTTGTGTACTCCTCTCTTCACAGAACAGCACAAACTGGCTTCAACCGGAATAGAAGACAGAAGAAGATTGGAAAAGGTGTTTTGGGCAGACGAAGATTGAGGTGTTGGGATTACAAAGAAGAACAGACCAAATGAAAAGATCCTGTTGGAGTGCTTGACACCATCTGTCATGCATGGTGGAGGCAGTGTGATGGTCTGGGAGTGCTGTAGTGGTGGTAAATTGGGAGATTCAAGGGATATTGAAGAAGGAAGGTTATCACTCCATTTTGCAACGCCATGCCATACCCTCTGTCTATAATGGAGTGGCCAGCATCGTCATCGGATCTTAACCCTATTGAGCTGTAGTGGGAGCATCATGACTGGTATGTAAAATGGGTCCATCAAGCCAATTCAACTTGTGGGAGGTGATTCAGAAAGCATCGGGTGAAATCCCTTCAGATTACATTAAGAAAATGACAGCTACAATGCCATAGGTCTGCAAGTCTGTAATAATTGAAAATGTATGATTCTTTGACAAAAACAAAGTTTGAAGGACACAATTATTATGTATATTTAAAATAATTATTTCTTGCCTTGTCAACAACTATATTTCCTATTAATTTGGCTTTTCTAATCAAACTCATTTCGTAAATGTTTTCAAGAAAAACAATGACATGTCTAAGGGACCCCAAACTTTTGAACAGTAGTGTATTTGAACAATTTGCATCAAAGCTGTCTTTTTTCAGGCCGGTGTGTTTGTTTGCATCATTAGTGTATTCTCAACAGGGAAGTGTCAACATATAGCCTTGATTCAAGAATTTGCATTTGAAGTTAAGAAGTGTAAATACAACTCAGGCTGGCCATCAAGATGCTGATACCTCAGAATAAATTATATATTATATTGCCTAGACATAAGGCTGACCATCAAACGATTGGCACATTAACAGCAGATTTGTACTAAATTAAATGAAATATAATGAAAATAAATGGCTAGTTTAGCAATGGCAAATGACTTTCTCAACCAAGGAAGACCTCGAAAGTGGATGACCAAACAATGCTCAGCATAATTGAAGAAGGAAACAACCAAAAATAATCAGACGGATACACTTGTGCTCATATGTTTGCATACCCTGGCAGAAATTATGACTGATTATGCTAAATGTTTTATTTTATTTAAGGATAGTGATCAATGTATTATCACATAGTTGTTTGGTTCCTTTTTAAATCATAATGATTACAGAAATCACCCAAATTGCCCTTATCAAAAGTTAATATACACTTGAATATGTGGCCTTGTTATAAACACACAAGGTGACACACACACAGGTGAAAATGTCAATTAAAGGGGAATTTCCCACACCTGTGGCTTTTTCATTTGCAATTAGTGTCCGTGTATAAATAGTCAATTACTTTGTTAGCTCTCAGAAAAGAACAGTCAAAAGACCTGCGAAACAAGGTAATGGAACTTTATAAAGATTAAAAAGGATATAAAAAGATATCCAAAGCCTTGCCAGTGTGTACTGTTCAATCACTTATTAAGAATTGGTAAATTCATGGATCTATTGATACCAAGCTAAGATCAGGTAAACCATGAATGATTTCAGCCAAAACCGCAAGAAGAGTTGTTCGGGTTTCAAAGAAAACCCACAGGTAACATCAGGAGAAATACAGGTTGCTCTGGGAAAAGACGATGATGTTGTTTCAAGGAGCACAATACAATGACACTTGAACAAAAATTAGCTGTATGGTTGAGTTGCCAGAAAGGAGCCTTTATTGCGCCAATGCCACAAATACAATATGCCCGACAACACCTCGACACACCTTACAGCATCTGGCACATTGTAATTTGGAGTGACGAGACCAAAATAGAGCCTTATGGACATAACTATAAGCATTATATTTGGAGAGGGGTCAACAAGGCCTATTGTGAACAGAATACCATCCCCACAGAGAAGCATGGCAATGGCTCACTGATGTTTTGGGAGGGTGAGCTCTGAAGGCACGGGGAATCTTGTGAAAATGTATGGCAAGATTAATGCAGCATATCATCAGAAAATACTGGCAGAAAATGTACATTCTTCATGGGACGCTCTTGGACTCAAACTTATCTGTGAAATAAGGTGGAGGAGGTTTTTAAAGTCCACAAACATTTTGTCAGCTCAGATACAACCAAATGCCACTAAAGTCATTGGACAGCACAATTTGCAGCAGGACAATGACCACAAAACTACTGCTAAAGCAACCAAGACCAAAATGTGAAATGTTCTTTACTGGGTCAATCACCAAACCTGAATTCAACTTAGCATGCCTTTCACTTGCTGGAGAAATGCCCCAAAACAAACAGGAACGGAATATGGCTGCAGTACAGGCCTAGCAGAATATCACCAGGGAAGATACCCAGAATCTAGTGATGTCTGCGGGTTGCACTTTCAACAAAGTACTAAATATGATGACTTAAGATAATTTTTATCCGGCCAAGTATATTTGGTGGCCCTGAATGTGTTTTTAATGTATACTAAGGTCTATAATTCCTACACGGTTCACTGTTGATTAAATAAAAGACCCTCAAAGTGAAGCTTTGCACTTTGAAGCCAACAGTCAGCACTTTAATCTCAGTTTCATCTCAAATCTATTGCACTGGAGTACAGAGCTAAAACAACCAAACCTGTGTCACTTTCCAAACTGTGTTCTGCACAGTACATTTACATAACTAGATGTTCTATTTTTTGTTTTACCTAATCTACATTGCTAAATGTAGATTATGTACATTTAATCTAAATTGAATAAATGTAGCATATGCTTAGGTAGGTAGTGCTTCCAATTTCATACTGCCCACACCCTCATTGGAAGCTGAACACGCAGTGCTGTGGTCTTACCAAGTGAGCTGCACATCTGCCAGTATATACTTTTTTCCCTTTGACGCTTATTTATTTGAATAATCCCTACCTGCCTATTTCAAACCAGCTGAATCTGATTGGCTATGTTTCCTCTGAACTCCTTTGGTTTGCATTGTATTAATGAGCAATTAACTTTGCATACAAGGTCATGAACAATAGTGCTGGTTGTCAGATTATGTTAAGTGGTTGTGGTCCTCGTGAAAGCAGGCAGAGGATCCTGGTGAATGGAGAAGGTGGTGGCCTTTCTCTCAGATGCGAGAATGATATTCAAACCACTTGAGGTGCAGGCAGCCAAGTTCTGGTAGCATAGGAGAGCCTAAATGGGGGTAAAGATTTATCGGTTTCAGGTTTCTGTTCCTTTTAGTCCCATTGCTAAATTATAAGGTGACATATTTAACAATGTATCAATATTAAATCATTTTGACGGAACATACATACCTATTTAAATTTTGCTTCCCTATTTAACTTGTTTGTAATACATTTGACAGGGCAAAGCATAGGCTAACTGCAACTGACATTCCATGGATATTTTGTTAACAAATAAAAGCCTATTTGATAACTGATTATGAGTTGCATGTGTCTAGTTTGTATGCAGACCTTTTTATTGTTTAGGAATGATTACAATAAAAATATAAAATGATTCTTAATTCAAATACACTGCAAGAATACAATGCTGAAAGATCATATCTGACAAGCATGAGGTAAATAAACTCCCAAGGGTGAAAATGAAATCTCCCATCACCCTCTGCTCACAGACTGGCTGATTAGCAGTCAAAGAACAGGTGCATGGAATCTCCAAACTGAGTTCTTTGTCTGAGGATATATGGCATTACTCCATTTGGGGAGAAGGAGGGGCCCGCGTTTAATACAAAGTTAATATCAATTTAATGCTTGTCACTGCTTCCCTGAATCGTGTGGCAATACTGGATATTCCATGGGTTTTGTACTGCAACAGATGTTGCGTAAAGGTTAGCTTTAGCCCTCACACGAGAGCCTATCAGTCAGTGGGGTGAATATTAGTCCACAGCTGCATTGTAGATTGTCTGAGCCGAAAGGCTACATTAAAGGTGTTAAGCCTGGACATTTGATGAGTCAATTGAAATAAATAGCCGTGATTTGCAAAGTCAACAGAGGTGTGGTGTGCGAGATTTTGTGGGATTATTTTCTGAACCTGTTTAAAAATACGTGGCCCTACAGTTATTCGTTGGTCATATATTTTTCTAGATGGCTTTCGTGTTGATAATAACCTATTTATCTGCTGTCATGTCCGGAGTAAACGCGGTATCCCAATTTTGTATAATACCAGTGTTATCTTGGATGTTTTTCAAAAGTACATTTTCTCTATGATGAATTAAAAGGCGTAACGCAATCAGGAAAAGAAAATGCCCCCCCCCCCCCCCCGCCCTGAAGATGAAATGGACACCTCCGCTTGCGTAATAAACGGGGCCAGATAAATGACCGGAGTCTTACAGGAGAATGCGCACCAGTCAGCGCAATCTGTCCATTCGCGCGCGTTGAAAAGATGGGGAGTTCCTTTTCGTTGACGCGCCCACTTCACAAATAACTAATGTTAGAATAATAAACAGTTAACCACCTGTCGGACCCTGGACACAATACACCGGCCCATAAAGAAGCCTTCATGCATGGGTAACATATTTACTCAGTCCATTCACTTAACGAAGCAGAAAGTGACACAAGACAATACAGTTAAGTTAATCTATTTAGTAAATTGTTTTGAGATGTGGAGGCTGTTTTAAGGACCCGAAGCCCGGGTCGTTCCATAGACCCCTTTCCGTTTCAATGGAAAAGCAGTCTGTCTTGTGTCAGTTTGATGGTGAGACAGAGGGGGGGACGGAGAAAGGATGGTGTAATATTTTAGAGATGTGCTTTTAATGGCTTTAATTCAACTGGAGACAGCTGTTTTGGCTCTGTTTGGTAAAAGAAGCCAATACGTGGCAAGCTTGCAAAGCTAGTTGAAATTAGTCTCGGTGATCAAGGTTTCCTGCAAACCATCTGCTTACCAGTCACAAAAGGCGGATTTTCTGAGCAAACTAAAGAAATATAGGCTAATAAAAAAGCTTTGAAGGCCTCGTTACTTTAGTTTGACCGTGAATGGTGACGGTGTTGTGGTGGGCTGTCCGGGAGCAGAGCTTTCTTTTGGGAAACGCAGAAAGCCTAACGTACGTCTGATAAGCGTTCACTTTCTCTCAAAGCGAATAATTTCACGGAGGCGTTCCGTTTTAATTAACGAATTGTGGCCACTTTAAATTCGATTACTGTAGAACCACTTAGACTATCATTACTCGAATAACATCAGGTAGGCTACACAAATATTTTTTTGAATACATTTCAAATTATGTGTTTAAAATAACGCGTTCAATTATCAAGAGGTAGCTACAAATGTAATTTTACATTCCAACATTCGTTTAACGTTAGTGTTTATAGGCACACGTTTCGTTAACCTCTTTTGTCCGGTAAGCAAATTATAGCGTAGCCTAACTGGATAAGAAGAGCTTCTGGGTGAATAAGCCTCGGAAAATGTCACACTATAGACTTATGAATTTGCAGCTCCAGTGTTCCATCATTAGATTTCGTTCGCCAATAATAAAAACAAAAAAATACGTTTTGTTTTTCTGTTAATTAACCAATTTGCCACGCAGGCATTCGTGGAAACGTATTCGCTGAATGCGGACACGCATTTAACCTACACTTTTTTGTAAGTAGCCCTACATTTATTTTGTTTCATGTCTTATTTTGTTTCATGCTCAGACATGAAACAAATGCTCAGATATGAAACAAAGTTAAAGACAAGGTAAGTAGACTGGACATTAAGTTAAAAAGGCAACCGTCCTGCTTTAATGTTTGTTGCATACTAGTATTCCATGTCCACTCATATAAATGCGTTTTAAATCGAGTAACAGATGCACTTTATTCGTCTGGTTAAAACAGCAGAAAACCCGCCTATAGAAATCATGCTTTTATTCCAGAAGAGCTTTTTGAAGGCAAATGAGAGAAAGGGAGAGAGGGGCGCCATGGCAGCTGAAGGTGACAGTTAGTTCATGGTTAACAGGATCAGCAGTTCGCGGGTAGGGCCGCACACTTCTCCTCTGCGCTGAAATGTGCAAGGGGTCTGGGTCCGGCGTACTGAATGAAGTCTTTGCAAAGCCCGTGATATTTAACACATCTGTTAAAGCGTTCGGAGAGCAGAAATCCGTTAAATACATTATTCCATGACGAGGCCCAGATTGAGTGTTAAGAATTCGATTAAACACGAAGACAATTTACATTTTGCGCCATCAACATAGGGCTATTCCTAAATGAATTCACCTTTGTAAGTATATAGTAAACGATGTTGAATGAAACGACCAATAAACGTACCCTCTCTTTAAAATAACCTTTCGTATGCACAAATTTATTATTAATAATTCATAAGTTATTCATGAATCATCTAATGCAATATGCACGCATAATATATGCATCATATTGTTTTAATACTAGTTAATTGCCGTTGTTGATGAATTGTCCAGTTATTATAGCCTCAACAATGTAGAATTAACAGTATTCATATTGGCTACCTTTGTTTTTTATTTATTAGTAGGACTTGTGATCTATTAAAACACAGCAGGGGTGCTGAATAAATATAGCTGGTTCTACTGGCTAAGCTCTCATTCAGAAGCCCCAAATTATGTTTGAATCTTTTAGGATAGCTTTTTAATTAGCCTACGTGCGTCTCAGCCAAACAAAACCCAATCGCACGGCCTTAGTGGAACGTGGTCAATATGCAAAATTGATGACTATGCCTCTTTTGTGGAAGAGACATTGTGTGTTCCTTGCTTATGAAGTCTAATCCAATCATAAATTGCACTCTCTGGCCAATCAGAGCTCCCGGGACGGCGCTTGAAAGAGACCCATGTGGAGAACTTTGTTGAACCGCATTGTTGAGGCTGACAGGTCTGAAAAGAGCTTTGGGGCCGTCTGCTATAAAACGCATCTCCCAAGAGTAGAGGGGCCAGAGGAGTAAAGCTAGACATTCAGACTGGAGCCTATAAGAAAAGCCACATTCCTGACGGAGTATTTCAACAGATCTTTTCGTGTTGCGTTATACTACAGAAAGGAAAATGATGATCCCAAACGTCATTGCGCCTCATGCGATGTACCCAGGCCTTTATCGCCCCGCCGCCGCATTACCACTCCACCAGTCCCTGCAGAACTCGTTTCCAACCCACCCCAGCTTCCTAGTGGAGGACCTGCTGCGGATAAGCAGGCCGGCGGGGTACCACATCAGCCGGACGCCCCCCTCAGCGAGCGTGTCCCCGGCGATAACCACCACCACAATGTCATTCAGCGCCATGCCACAAGAGCGTATCGTCTCTCCAACCATAACGCGAGAATCGTGCTCACCTAAAACGTCAATGCCGAACAGTAAAGACCCAACATATCTTAAGTTTGGTGTCAGCGCAATCCTTGCACCATCAACAAAGACTGGTAAGTAGGCCTTTTAAGTGGATGACTTGGGAGGACGTTAGCGTCAAATTAGCAAATCTGGTCTGGTCATTCGAACAGTGATTCCTCTGTTATTGTGTAAAGGAAATGCATACCTTGATAGTGTTTTTTTGCCATCTTAATTTTTACCAACAGCATCGTTGCCACCAGCCATCCACCACAGTATGCATCCCAAGGCATTTTCACTCCCCTACTTCGATGGATCCTTTCACCCCGCCTTCTTCCGGTCTACGTATTTCCCAGGTAAGGAACTAATCATGCGCTTTATAAACAGCTTACTCCTCACCTGCTGCAACTGTAGGAACTTCTCACATCATAATGTTTTTATAACTACACTTTTCATATTAAATAGTGCGTTATGTGTTTTCGGTCTGGAAATTGTGATGTTTGCACTTGGGCACGTGTGCATGCATATCAGTATTATTACAAAAAACTAAAAGCTTTTCAATGTGTTCAGAGTGGGTGTGGTGGGGTGTATTCCATTGGCACAGATTTCTCTGCATGCGGCTGAGCTCACTGGTCGCTAATACCGCACTTTGTCCCCAACTGCTAATTAACCAATTATCCGGAATCGTCACGGTTTAATTTTGAGGCGGCTGGGGTCGGTCTCATCCCATCACCCCCTCCTGCATATAGGGCAACTTTGGCGTCTACTCCACACGGTCCCGCGTTTTCCCACAGGACAGGGGCACTGGGCCACTGGCTGCCAACAATGCTTTCAGCACCATTACCAATTTGGTCAGCTCCCACCGGGACAAGCCACCCACGCACCCCAGAGAGTGACTTCTACCAGGGGGGCAAGAGGCGGCGACCAGTCATGCACTAATTTCCCCATTAGGCGCCATTCACAGCTCTCAATATTCTCACAAGACAGCATCGCACGTTGTTGTCCCAGACAGTAGGAAGTGAAACCTGGGGTTGTGCCTATAGAGAGTTATTTGAAATGGCATTTTAGAGTAATTTAGCCTAACATTTGAAAGCAACAAAATGTGCAAATCAAGAGGCTATTCTCTCACTTAAATACAATTAAAACAGTGCAAGTTGAAACAAATTTCTTCAGTTTTACGATGTTCCTGACTTTAAAAACCAGCCATGCCCCAAACGTCTCCTTGTCCGCTTAGTTCTTAAACCCTAGGGCCAATCAACAGGCGAGATAAAGAATAATCTCTTAGAAAAGTCTATAAAGTCGCTAGTCCGTGCTTTCATTCAGACAAACCATAATGGAGTTGGAGTCCTTTCATTGGCTTCGTTGAATACCTTCACAAAACAGCTCGAACGCCTTGAATAGCTTTTCGTGTTCATTTAATGAAAATGATTTGAGGGCAGAAAAAATGCACCAAGGGCCTCTCGGCATCAGTATTCAGGTATGCAGTGGTGTTTAGTTTGAAAGTGTAAATCTCCCTTTGTTGCGATAATATATGGCCTTCGCCGCCTGTCCAGAGTCTTTTCTGCGTTAGTTCATTACTACACAATTACCGTTCACGGTTTATTAACTCCTCTATCCGCCCTCGCGGGGTTCCTTAAAGGATACGCTGCCTCTTTACCATACCAATGCGGCTGGGGACCGGCCAATGTGCTAATTAGTCACCTCGTGCCATTTCACTCAAAACGGAGACGTATTCCGCGGCCAAAGAGGGGGAAAGCATATTCAAACATAAAAGATGTAGAAGTTTGTACACAAGAGTAAAAAACGTTGTCTACTTGGCTAGGAAATAGCCTTACCGGGGGACCCACGTTAACGTCTCTTCTAAGCCTGTTGCTACGTTGTGGCATAGTGTTATGAATGAACAGTCTTTATTTGTTCAATTAAAGTCCCCCCTCTTTCTTTCAATAGCATCTTCATCGGTCGTGCCCATACCCGGGACCTTCTCTTGGCCTCTGGCAAATAGGGGAAAGCCGAGGAGAGGGATGCTCAGAAGAGCAGTGTTCTCCGACGTACAGCGCAAAGCTCTGGAGAAGATGTTCCAGAAACAGAAATACATTAGCAAACCAGACAGAAAGAAGCTGGCCTCAAAGCTCGGTCTCAAAGACTCACAGGTAAATAATAAACTTATATTTGCAAAGCTACACCTTGCCTTTCTAAAACACATGAATCGACTTCAATAAACGGACCGTTAAGCAACTGGAATCTATCCTCTTCACTAGGTTAAAATTTGGTTCCAGAACCGCAGAATGAAGTGGAGGAACTCGAAAGAGAGGGAACTCCTGTCCTCCGGAGGCTGTCGCGAGCAGACCCTGCCCACCAAAACGAATCCACACCCAGACCTCAGCGACGTCGGCAAGAAGTCTTCCGCTGAGGAAGAGGACGAGATCGAAGATGATCCATTCGACGTTAGAGGGGCGACTGGCCTTTGCCATTCACCCACCGCTGTACCCGAGCTATCCAACAGCGGCGGGTCTAACCTATCGTCACCATCTTTCTCAAGCAAGCACTCGGACTTTTCAGAATCAGACGGAGAAGAGATAACAGTTTCTTAATTTATTTATAAAAACTCAAAGATATGTTTATGAAAGACTGACTTTATTGCCACAGGTTGTGACCAGGTTTGCAAGAGGCTGTATCCCTTTATTTAGACCCAACTACTAAGAATACATGTGTTTTCCTAAAAATACCACAATTTTGCCAAAACAATGGTCAAATCTATTTACATACTGGATTGTCTTTTACCAATATCTGGAGGGTTTATTTTATAGGGGTATACTTCTTAGAAATGATTTGCTGTTTTTGCACAGCTCTTTCAATTGTACAGTATTTTGTACAACTATTTGTATGGACATTTTATGCCAAGAATATTTCGTTTCCCGGACAACCTAGAGTTTTTATTGGAAAGTGTAGACATTTCGTGCATAATTTATACGGATTTTTTATTTCATCATCTTGTGTGTATATATGTGCTATATATGTGTGTAACATTTCATTATTTTGTACAAATACCAAATAAAATGTAAAAGTTACTCAGAATTGACACTTAACAAAAACAAAACATTAAATATATATAGTCATGGTAGAGTAATGGTAGTAAAGAGACACTTGATAAAAAGGTCACACTGCATTCAATAATAAATAATCATTATATTTATTTAATCACAAATAACTTAAGACTATTACAGTGATATTCAATATCTGTTCTCCAAGCTCTAGAGAGGACATTGATAACAAATTCCACACACCTGCTCTGATGCAAAAACGACTGTACACAAAATACTCATTTTCAAGTAGTTACAAATTAGTTAAAAAAGTCATCAAAATGTTGCAAGGTAATCAAGTATTTACACTGTTATTTTAAATAGAAAAAATGTACATAGTAAAGAAGCCTACACATTCATTGAGTTTTTAATCTGAATTCAACAGCAACCACACATTTTCAACATCCAAACTTTTCTAAGCAAGCAGGCTATTCTAGTTGACAAACAGGCCGACACACACACACACACACACACACACACACACACACACACACACACACACACACACACACACACACACACCAATGTTGTGCATCAATGTTTTGTGCTTGCATTTAATACGATAGAAGACCCTCTCCAAATGTACAAACAAATTAATAAAAAGACATGGGATACAAGCTCCCCAAAAAGGATTCACAAAATCTGTTCACTTGCTATACATCTCTTGGCAGTGCTGACAACCTTACAATAACTGACCCTATAAGGCTTGGCTTCCATTCTGAGCTCAAAATGAATGTTGCATAGGATTGATGACACTCAAACATCGAAAGACAGTGGAAGTGAGGCTGGAAATAAAGAACCTAAGACCAAAAAACACATCTGCTCCAAGGATGCAGGTTAGGAGCAAGAGGGACATTATACACATTTCTGAAGCTAAGCATAAACAATTCAGTTCTGACCGGAAGCCATGATCATTCTAAATATTTAACTTCTCTCATTTCAGTACTTTCTCATTTGCACCTTTCAACATTATCTCCAGTAAAATTACTATAAACAAAGCAGCATAAAACATTTTCACATAGTCACTCATCATGTTGTCACAACATTAATTATAATTTCACCTCACATAACTGAAACAGGCTACAGGAATGGCGTAGGAGCAAAGGGCTGTGATAGAAAGAATGAAATTGAGGTATAGAGAATAAAATGATTCCATGATAATATTTTCCCCATAATTATAACACATTCGTAACACAATGGCATTCACTTCGAGTACCAATCTATTGTATTTTTTACCATCTAACAGGGTGCCTTTAGTAAGTTATATCATAGTAAGTTATAGCCTGCATTAAAGAGTATTAAAAATACACAAAGCTCAAGTCCCCCATCCTATTCAAACCCTCTAATAACCTCTTGATAACCTGGCATCAGTGTTTCATATGATGATAGTCAAAACTGCCACCAAAGTAGAGCCCTGTAAGTTTACAGCCAAAAAGACAAAATAAAAAAGTAGCTAATGCACATTGTCTGATAGAAAAAAAGTAAGGCATCCTTTTTTGAAGTTCGGTCCAGCACCAAAGTGGAGACTTTCGTCTGGAGTGGAAGCTTGTGCTACGGCAACATGTTTGGGATAAAATGTAGGGGCGGGTAGTTTGTGATGTTTGTGTGTGTGTGTGTGTGGCAGGGAGGCATAAGATGGCTTTAGGAACCAGTGAATAAAGTCTCTGTGGAGGTGAAGATGAGACCTCCAGCACCATGCTTCAGAGTAGAGGGCCTGTAGCTCCATCTGTAGCCCAGTTCGAAGCACTACAGCTAGGTAAGGGCTTTGAGGATCCGGGCCTGCTGATTGTTGGGTTTGGCTCAAAGAAGCAGTCTCTCTATAGAGGAGGCCATGGAACAGGTGAAAATTATGTTCCATCCACAGTGTCAAATTCTGGTTAATGCCAGTTGTCTAAATGGGATGTAAGGTCCTGCTGTACAATAGCCGTTGGCTATGATGGTGCAAAACAGTTCACAGCATTTTTCAGTTTTTTTTCCTTCTGTTGTTCTTACATTGTTTTGGGTTACCTGCACCCAAAGGTTCTTGACACGACAATTTAAGTGTCATGATTTTTGTGGCATAAGCTTAAAATACACATTCAAAATACATTTTGTATTGACTGAACAACAGCGTTACCTAAAGGCATTTTTTGTTTTATGGGGGGGGTTTCGGGTGTCAGATCACAATGTAGACTCCAGTGATGAGTCCAGGATGTCGTCCTGATGACTGTTGCTATTGGAGTCACTGTCATAACTCTGTGGGCTGGAGGAAGTGGCTGCTTCCTTTAGCCTCATTAGCATATTCATCTGAGGGAAGAAACGTAGGTGTCTCAAAGCTGAGCATTTCTGTGAATTAGCAGGCATTGTCAGATGGAACATCAGTGACTGCTTGTGTGTGTTTGTGTGCACAAGCGTATTTTCTCACCAGTGGGTCCGCATCGCTGTCACTCTGAGGTGGATCCTTCCGAACACCCTCTCTGGGGGCGGAGAAACCGTCAAAGCCTACGTCTTCTGGGCGGAGCTGCAGCAGTGGGGGCCAATCGGCAGGTGCAGAAGTGGCTGACCAGGGGTAGCTGTCAATCACCCAGCGGGCTGGGTCCTCCCACGCAGCCCGTCGCCCATAAAGCTACGGAAATGGACGCGGATGGAATGGGGGTGGAGCTGGGTTAATGGGATTAATGGTCGCTATCGACATAAGGAACGATAATATAACACTCACAAAAAACAAAAGTGCATGTGTGCATATTGGCTGCGCCGAATGCAGATCGAGCGTAATTCCATGTGCCAGTGGGGATGCGCAATGCATGTCTTGCACGCTTGTGTGTGTGTGTGCTGCAGGTCTGTATGTCACTAGCCAACCTGCAGTCCTTCTCTGATGGCCTCCAACATGTAGGGGATGACGGAGTAGTTCCAGAGGTCAGTAAACCACACCCTCGCCCCAGCCACGTCCATGGGACACGACAGAAAGAGGCGCGGCCCTGAAGAGGAATATGTCGGATTCAAGTGCTACCCTCGATAATCCAGACTGTTTGTTTTAACCCCTGTGGCTAGTTGAAACTGTCCGTAATGCATGAACTTCAGAATATTGTGGCACACAAAGCAATAAAAAGCACAGAAAAAGGGAACTTTTCAAAAGAACATAGTTTTGTTGTTAATCTTCAATACGGATACTGTAGATAATGAAGCTGATAACATAGCTGATGATGCTGATGAGTGTACCCACCAATGGTGACATCAGAAGAGCTATGCGCCTCTAGGAAGCTGTTGAGGTGATGCCAGACGCGCGGCACCCAGTCTATGATCTTGACCAGCTCCAGGTTGCGTGTGCGGCTACCGATCTCCGTCTCGATCAGCTTCCTCCTCAGGTATCGACCCAGGAAGCCCTTCACCGGCTCCATGTGATTAGCGCACAGCACCCACCTAATCACACATGCAAATGAGCAGGGGGTGGTGGCAGTAACAGGTTCACTACCCATTCATCTAAGCCAGTGAAGACACTCTATTCATCATTCTCAAGCGAAAGAGTTAACAGATTGCAGCTGCACAGCAGAGACACATGGGGTGCGCTTTAAAAACGTTTTTAAAATTGTTTTTGAAAAACATTTGTCTTTTAAGTCAAATCGTGCATTATTGACGTAAATCACCTGAAGTTGTGGTGGAGTTGGAGGTTGGGGGCTGAAGATGTGGCCTGACTCATCGTGCCGATGATATACGGGCTGGAGAAAGAGAACCCACACACAGAAAATGTTTGCCATGAACACAGTTCTCTCGTTGTGTGTGTGTGTGTATATATTCACACTAGTCTTCACACACCAGCTTTGGTATTTGCAGTTGAACACTCCGTTGAAGATCTCTCCCAGTGATGAGATGTGGTGTAGGTTATCCAGGATGACCACTAGGGGGCGGTCTGCCTCCCCTCTCTCCTTGGTGCACTGCTCTGCCAGGCCTGACAGATACTGGCGCAACTCCTGGAGAGAGTGTGACAGAGGGAGTGAGAAAGGGATAGTTGGACAGAAGGAGAGACAGAACAGAGAGTGCAAGAGAAAAACAGTAAGATTGAGGAGAAGAAAGCAAGAGGGAGAGTAGTAGAGAGTAAATACCAGGAGGGTTCAATCGACAGCATTTATTTTATTACTGCCTCCACGTTCTCATAAAACCGAGTCTCGACACAGTCTTGACAGCATTTCCCTCTGGCTGAGGCACTTTTCGAGGATGTACCTTGCTGGACTTGTGGTCCACGTTAAAGGTGACGATGGAGTTAGGGGTCAGGGGCCGGCCCTCCTGCAGCAGCAGGTGTCGGGCAAGCCGATTGGCCAGGTGTGTCTTGCCAGTCCCACTGGGGCCGGACAGGATGACGCGGCGGTGCTCCCTCAGCAGAGAGACGTAGCGCTGCATCATAGGCTTTGGGATCAGTGTGTCAAATACCAGGCTGTCCACGCTGTCACTTCTCACACCTGGGGGAGTGGGGGAGGCAAAACGGTTGGAGTAGACTTAAGATCACTGTCAACATGTAAGCTTAATTTTGTTGTCAAGTGTTTATTGAAAACATACATTTGCCAAATGGCAACTTCTCTCTTAAATATATTGTTGGAATTGTTTGTCAAATAATAAGTAATATAATAATTTTTGTATATATTTTTTAATTCCCAATTTCATGATAAACCAATTTGTGATGAAAACACTGCTCCAACTCTGCTTCAACTCCCAGCAGGTCAAGATATGTGTCTTCTGAACCACATTCAGTGCTGGTTCTTATCATGATGCTTGATTCATTAGGAAGTCCAGATTGGAATCTTTGCACACTGCTTATAACTTAATGGCCATTTAGAACCGAAACAACCTTCGGCCTGCTCGCATTATTTTTGCAATGCTGTCAAGCAACTCGTCCACAGCGAGAGAAACACACATTCGATGAAACACACCCACAAACGCACCTTTGAGCCTGATATTGATGGTGTCACTGTCTCCCACCAAATAGCCACAGGGTAGAAGCTCTGGTGTGTGAACAGTGCTGGCGTTGCTATGGCGATGAACATCTCTGATACTGTAGCCTTCCACACTGTCACAGGTCAGTCCCAGCTGGCTCACTGGGTCCAAATGGGTGATGTACTCCTGAAGAGGTCAGAGAGTGAAGGGTTTAAGTGCTGATTAAGTGCTTCCAATAAGTGAAAATAATCCATACCTTTGCAAAGGAAATATAGGATTTGGCTATTTAGAACAATATCTAAAAAACTCTTTTGAAGTAGAGGACCCATTCACTCAGACAGCAAAACAGCCAAGAAGCGACAAGAAAGAAGAACATTTCTTTTGATTATTGAAATGAAACAACTCAAGATGTTTACCTTGAAGAGACGGCGGACCACCCCATCCAGGACGTCCCACTTGGTTTTACCGCTCACACCTATGCAACCAATCAGGAAGTGGCAAGGCCTGACCTCCGGGGAGAGATCCTCCTGCAGGCTGACCACTATCTTCACGTGCCGTCCATCTTTTCTCATCCCTCCATCGCCCACTGTATCATCCAAAAGCATGTCTGTGATGGGATGAGAGAGCAGCGGAGAGTAAAGAGAAACACATCCAGATAAAAACCCCATCTTGAAAAGACGCATACTTAAAAAAAGCAGCCAGAAAACATGTGGTTTTGAGGGAAACTCGATGTGGAGATGACTCTCAGGAGTTTCATGAACCCCTGCAACATCACGGTTAGGTATATTCCATTACTGAATGAAAACATACAAGCTAAACAGGCTGACACAAGACCAGGTAGAAAGCATACTAAACAAACAACTGTTCTTACCAAGGCTGGTAGACTCAGTAATGTTAATGCTGTGTTGAGACAGCCCAGGTCCTGGGGCAGGGGTGTGAGTGTGGCGAGGTGGGGAGGAGGACATGGAGGTCTGGGAAGGGGCTCTGGTGCTCCCCGCGCTCTCCAGCTTCAGGCGGTCATTCTCGGCCTTCAGCTTCTCAATCTCCCCCTGGTTGAAAGAACATGAAAGAAAATGTGACAGCCTGTCAGCAAAACCTCTGTGTGTTGGTGTGTGTATATAAGTATGTGTACTATATGTGAATGAGTTACCTGCATTCGATTCATGGCCTCCCTAAGCTGGTCAAGTTGATGGGCCGAGCTTAAAGCCTCGAGGCGGATGTCTGTCAGCTTCATCTCTTTCTCCCGAAGCTCACTGCGGAGCTGCATCACGGTCTCTGCCTCACCATCCAGACAATCCGACAGCCTACACAGATGAAACAGTAGGGTGCTGGGATTTAATTCAGGTCTCTGTGTTGGGGAGCTTTATATGAAAGAGAGGATGATGAGGAAGGTATTTTAAAACAATAATATTCGTCTTTTTCAAAATGAGTACAGCAAAACGTTGATGGCATTCCCCTGATTAAACCAACACTTTATGATACAAACTGTTCACACACGGCAGATCCACACAGCATCTATCTATCTATCTATCTATCTATATCTATCTATCTATATCTATCTATCTATATATCTATATATAGATATATAGATATATATATACAGTGGTCTGCAAAAGTTTGGGCAACCTTGTTAATTTCCATGATTTTCCTTCATAAACCGTTGGTTCTTAGGATAAAAAAAATCAGTTAAATATATCATATAGGAGACAAACACAGTGATATTTGAGAAGTGAAACAAAGTTTATACCATTTACAGGAAGTGTGCAATAATTGTTCGAACAAAATTAGGCATGTGCATAAATTTGGGCACTGTTGTCATTTTACTGATTTCAAAATCTTTAGAACCAATTATTGGAACTCAAAAT
>JACXGJ010005413.1:0-39274 GCA_016801105.1 Esox niger
CCGCCCTCCCTTTGTGTTTAGTAGAGTGTCCGCCCTCCCTTTGTGTTTAGTAGAGTGGCCGCCCTCCCTTTGTGTTTAGTAGAGTGGTCGCCCTCCCTCTGCAAGGGAAACTGTGCTGAGCCATTTCCTATTACTTTTTCCATTTTATGTGGGTCTTATACCAATCCTCAACGCAGCAATCATTCGGTTTATGCTTGTGGATTGCTCTGTGTAGTTTAAACCAGCGGTTTTCAATGTGATTCGATGTTCCGTTACAAAATGTTGATTTCTGCAGGCAACATTCTTTTATGGATTTTTGTGTGTGCTTGGGGTGATTGACTTGCTGAGAAATTCAGTTTCAGACTCCTGATAGAGGCAAACAGGTTTGTGGCAAAAATATCCTGGTAATGTTTAGGATGCTGTTAATCTTGACCAGTGCCTCATGACCACAGGAAGACAAATATCCCCACAACATCAAAGATCCATCCCCTTATTTTGTTTTGTAAGTAGTGGGTGATTTTCTGCTCACACATTGTCATTTCAAAGTCAAAAGCAAGCCTGCATGCATGTTTATTTATATAGCACAATTCATATATAGAAGCAATTCAATGTGCTTTACAGTGAATAGAAATAATACAGTAGAATCAAAACAGTCAGATCCATCATCAGATTGTTACATTTACAGAGGTTATTCCTCTGATAGCACCAGAACTTGCATTACAATTGGTGTAAGATAGCAAGATATACATTTTATAACAAAATAAATCAAGAAGAGAAATATAACATACAGCATAATAATAAAACATAGTAAATTTAAATATTAATAGAATATAAAAACATAGGAAGCTATAAAAGCTGTAAGACTAAACAGTGCTGTTATAAAAAAAATAGGAAGCTATAAGGCTCACAGTGTGGTTAAGTTTAGAGCTCAGACATAGGCACGTGAAAAGTGTTTTTAGCCTGGATCTTTTTATTCAAATTCTGGTGTCAATGCTGTTAAACTCCAAAAGCGTTTACCTTTCTCTTTCCATGCGCATCAGTAGTTGTTTTGCACTAAAAATTTTATCAGTATAATAGTATCAGTGTAAAATAACCTCATGCTTTCTAAAATATGGTGTGGGGGTACGTGGTGTTCTTGCATGTGTTGGTAGCTGCACTATGTAGCCTGTAGCATGGGGTTGTACTCTTTTAATGAACACTGTCAGACATATAAGGCAGTCTAATTAATTAAGTTTTGCGCTAATTCAGGGTCATTACCCAGTTATACTGGAACTTGACCACCTTTAGCTCACAAGGTTGTCTTTGGGCCCAGACCCATAGTTTATGAATTATAACTGTAACATACCTCACCTTACTCTCTTGTTCCAGGTTCTGTAGTCTGGCTTTTTCTTGAAGAAAAATTATTGAGGAAAGTCAGTGGCAGTTTTATTGTATCTCTCTATGTCAATGTCAACTCTTGCTAATTCTTTAACCCAAAATACTAAGAGCGTGTTGTGAGGTTTTAGATCCTATAGGCTTTTTCCATCTGTAGCTTCCTAAGTTTTAATGGCTTTATAGATGCAAATCATCTGTTCCACTGCGTTGCAGGTGATCTATAAATGTCCTCCCCATGTAGATTTCTCTTAGTACTAGCCTAGTATAACTGTTGGCGTTTGCCTAAAGACCCAGTGCTCTTGTCTATTCAATCTGAACAACATGCATATGTTTTTGTTTTTGCAATTCTTATCAACACTGTCATATGAACTTGAGAATATTGACAGCTCTGACCAAGTCAGATGAATGTATCAGTTTCATTGTTTTAGTGAAATAAATATACAGTGGGGAGAACAAGTATTTGATACACAGCTGATTTTGCAGCTATTCCTACTTACAAAGCATGTAGAGGTCTGTATTTTTTAACACAGGTACACTTCAACTGTGAGAGACGGAATCTAAAACAAAAATCCAGAAAATCACATGGTATCATTTTTAAATAATTAATGTGCATTTAATTGCATGACATAAGTATTTGATACATCATAAACGCTGAAATTAATATTTGGTACAGAAACCTTTGTTTGCAATTACAGAGATCATATGTTTCCTGTAGTTCTTGACCATGTTTTCACACACTGCAGCAGGGATTTTAGCCCACTCCTCCATACAGACCTTCTCCAGATCCTTCAGGTTTTGGGGCTGTCGCTGGGCAATACGGACTGTCAGCTCCCTCCAAAGATTTTCTATTGGGTTCAGGTCTGGGGACTGGCTAGGCCACTCCAGGACCTTGAGATGCTTCTTACGGAGCCACTCCTTAGTTGCCCTGGCTGTGCGTTTCGGGTCGTTGTCATGCTGGAAGACCAAGCCACAGCCCATCTTCAATGTTTTTACTGAGGGAAGGAGGTTGTTGGCCAAGATCTCGCGATACATGGCCCCTCCATCCTCCCCTCAATTCGGTGCAGTCGTCCTGTCCCCTTTGCAGAAAAGCATCCCCAAGGAATGATGTTTCCACCTCCATGCTTCACGGTTGGGATGCTGTTCTTGGGGTTATACTCATCCTTCTTCCTCCAAACACGGCAAGTGGAGTTTAGACCAAAAAGCTCTATTTTTTGGTCTCCTCAGACCACATGACCTTCTCCCATTCCTCCTCTGTATCATCCAGATGGTCATTGGCAAACTTCAGACGGGCCTGGACCTTAGGTGCGCTGCAGGATTTTAATCCATGACGGCGTAGTGTGTTACTAATGTTTTATTTTTAGACTGTGGTCCCAGCTGTCTTCAGGTCATTGACCAGGTCCTGCCATGTAGTTCTGGGCTGATCCCTCACCTTCCTCATGATCAGTGATGCCCCACAAGGTGAGATCTTGCATGGAGCCCCAAACCGAGGGATATTGACCGTCATCTTGAACGTCTTCCATTTTCTAATAATTGCACCAACAGTTGTTGCCTTCTCACCAAGCTGCTTGCCCATTGTCCTGTAGCCCATCCCAGCCTTGTGCAGGTCTACAATTTTATCCCTGATGTTCTTACACAGCTCTCTGGTTTTGGCCATCGTGGAGAGGTTGGAGTCTGTTTGATTGAGTGTGTGGACAGGTGTCTTTGATACAGGTAACGAGTTCAATTAGTTGCAGTTAATACAAGTAATGAGTGGAGAACAGGAGGGCTTCTTAAAGAAAAAGTAACAGGTCTGTGAGAGATGGAATTTTTTCTGGTTGGTAGGTGATCAAATACTTATGTCATGCAATAAGATGCTAATTATTTATTTAAAATCATACAATGTGATTTTCTGGATTTTTGTTTTAGATTCCGTCTCTCACAGTTGAAGTGTACCTATGATAGAAATTACAGACCTCTACATGCTTTGTAAGTAGGAATAGCTGCAAAATCAGCTGTGTATCAAATACTTGTTCTCCCCACTGTATAAACGAAGGTGATTAAGCCAGACAACCAGAATCTTTCTTCCGGTTGACTGTGGTGGATCATCTGATCTGTAACTATCTTTGTCTCAGCTAGCCCACTTGTGGGTGAGGTGCTCGATTTATAACATGGCAATGCTGCTGTATGCCCCGTTGCACTGTGGGGATATGGGGACTATGAGAAGGCACAAGACACTTTGAGAGCTTATCTCATTCATGCCCCTACTCTGTCGATTGGGACAGGTTGTAATAGTTTGATCTGGGAACTACGTCTCTCAATGTAATCATCTGGGTTAAAGATGTTGTCTGTGATATATATATATTTAACTTTTTTAAAACTTCTGTTTTTAACTGGCTTTACTGGTAATATGCAGTTCACAAAGGATTCGTAATTGTTTTAAAGGCAAACCGAAATCTTCACGCTCAAATATGTCATGGTAAACTGTGAAATGATCAAGCTCAAATATGTCGAGGTTCAGGATTTGACAATAACTAAACCTCCGAATTCATGTTTTTACACAATATACACACATTTGGGGATTGCAACCAAATAGTCTGCTGATGAAACCCACAGACTCAACTGTCTCATCAGTACGACCTGTGAAAACGTTATTCTGGACCCTGTTGTCAGGGATATTTTGAGATGCTTTGTTGCCTAAGAATTTGGATGACGTACCATCACTGCAGGAACAATGAATTCTGGGATGTAGTTGAGAAGTCAGCAGAACGTTAGGTCAAACCTCTGTAAAAGTACACTGGAACTCAACATGGACATGTAGCAAGACTATTATTCAAAATCCACAAGTTCAAATCAAAGACTTAGAAGTAGAATGTTGAAATGCTTAGTCAATGTTCAGACCTGAACCAAATTGAGATGGTGTGGCATGTCCTATTTAGAGTGATTCATTCTCAATAACTAAAAAAAGAGCTCTGCTGGGCAGTGTGGGCCAGTATTCATCTACTAAGATATTAGAAATCTGTCAATAACTAAAGGATTTGTATGGTAAAAGCTGAATGTTTTATATAAATACAGGGAGAGGGTGATGTTTTTCACAGGGGAATTGGGTTTTGCATTACAATTATTATTTCATAAGATTTTTGTTGAGGATTTTTACATTTAGTGTGAAAACATGCACACACAAATACAAATCAATAACAAGACAGATGATTTCAATACTCTGTATGTTATAATAGTATTACCAATGCATAGTCCATATGCTATCAGCAATAGGCACTGCTCCCTTTTGTGCAACTGATAAAGTATATTGGCCAAATGGCCACATGAATATGCTGAAGCAAGTTACTTATCTGTAGAACACCTCTGGTCTAATCATAGTAAGAGAAATACTTATATTAGTAAGTATTTAGCAACACAATTGCTAAAAAAATTCTAAGGAAGCACTGATCTGATTTCTAACAACCAGACAAGGGCAGACCGTTGCCATAAGATATTTGCTTTAGGAAATATGTAGAGATTGTCTTAAATAATGCATGGGCTGAGTAATATTCCAGAGCCCGGGAGAAACACCACCTAAATCATTGACCAGTATAGGTAAAGATAAAACCATTATTGGTATGTGGGGTTGCCTGACAGTGTAACTGTACACCTTTTTGTGAAAAACACTTCTTGTTCTCTGTTTCCCAGCGCCAAGTGTGGTTGCTGTCAGAAAGGTTAGTTAGCCTAGCCTGTCCAAAGTAGGTGTATTCCAAATCTAAAGCCGATAAATTCTAAATATACAGAGATGTCGAATGCCACAGGATGACGTGAACATAGCAGCAAAGTTTATGGCCAGTGTTGAACATTTAGTCAGCTCAAGCTAACTAGTGCTTAGTGGACTGTCTTTGAAATAGACAGTCGCGCACCATGGATAGTTCCGGAAATATATGAAAATCAGTTAATTCATAACAGATAATAATACCTGACTATTTTTGGAGTTATAGGGAACAAGATTGTGACTACAGCTACATAACCGCGTCTTTGACCACACTGCGTTGTTACTTTGGTGAGTAAAAACTCACACTACCTACCCTTTAACTGCTATTTTTCCCGTGACTGCATTGTTGTGCAATGTGCATTGACTGCATGTCAGAGTGCATGTTTCCTGCCTATGGCACTGCAACTTGAATGCGCCTCGAGACAAGATTGTTTCTCTCAGAACGTGAGACAACAAACTAGGTAAATAGATAATCACAATTATGGAGTTACCTTTTCTCAGCATTACTGGTTTTGAATGTTGGAGGGCTGTGGTGGCAATGATTTTTGCTCCAGTGAAGTCCCACGGTTGAATGACTGCAGCCACTTTCTAGTCCTTACAGATAATTGTTTTTAATATGTAGGTCAATTATCTTTTCTGCATAGTTTATATACAGTATTTGTTAAATGATTTAAAATCTCGAAATTAACATCAATTTTTTTTATTTTATTTGTGTGGACCCAGGTGGCTTAGGCTAACTGCCTAAAGGTCAAGTCAGACAAAGTTGAGAAATGTAATGCGGTGTTGCAATGTTGTTTCACACCAAAGCAGGGATGACTCCTAAAAATGGAATGTTGTTCAGAGAACTTTTTGCTAGCCTAAAAATGTAACCATCTTTTGTCATTCTATGAAAGACAGATATGCCTATTTTCTTTTCCAGGGTGTCTCTAGCACTGTCCACTCCTTACAGCGTATTTGGTCATTTTTTTGTTTTTAACTGCCTTTTATTAAAAAAAAAATCAACCAATGTCTGGCCTTTGTAGATGTCAGTGACTCCCTGCCAACTGAAGAATGTGACAGACAGTGATGAGTGCAAGAATATGCACCGGTGATGAAACTCAAGGCTGGCTAAAAGACTGCATCCCAAAAATATATTACGGAAGCTGAGCCATGCGTATATAGTACATCACAATCTAGTAACAACATAAGTTGCTCACAAAATATATTTTCTATGCTGACATGATTAATTTCTATAAACGAAACCAGTTTTAAACTTTTTCACCAACTCACTAATATTGCATATAACCAAATTTCAAAGCTTTCTGAAAAATCAATGCATGTAATAAAATCTACTTTTAGGGTAATCCACAGCTAGGTTCAGTGATCTATGAAGTAGCATGTACTTAGTTTTATTTGCATTTCATTTACTACCAACCTATGGTCCAAAAGTAATTCAATTGTTTAATTTCTTTATCATACCAGTCAGATGTTTTACAAGCTGTAAAGGCTCTCGATAATCAATACACTTCTACATACAAATGGTAATGGTCAACGGGTTTTGCACCTGCAGACGATCAATTCATTTTTGAGAAAAAAATGAATTTTTTCAGTCCCTTTGCTGACATCTCTGGCTGAGTGATCAATAAACGTGTCAACTATGTGGCAAATGTTTTCAGTTATATTTGAGGCATTCAGCAAATACTCATCTTGGGCCACTTACAGGACCTGAGGTTAAGTGCCTTCATAATACCAGACATACTTTACTGGCTCTGAGATTAGTACCAGAAAACTGGAGTGGGATTCCAGTTTGCTCATGGAGGCTGCAGGGTTATATTTGGGATTGAGCCCTAGTGTTTGGCAAGGTTGGTCCCCTCTTGAAGGATCCTTTCACCTGTACTGGCTACATCTTAGGTCAGGATTTCTTTGCTTGCCCTGATGATATTTAATACATTGCTTAAGCTGGATTTAGCGCGTGACCCCATCAGTTGTTTTCTCCCTTTTATTGAAATGACTGAAGCCTGAAAATATCAGCGTTTTTCATGTCTGTTTGTGTTGATAATTTTTCATATACTGATTTTGGTGTTCATCTGAGGTAATGTTTAGGATTGTCCTTAAATTCACCAGATAAGCAGAATTGAATAGTGTGGTGTCAAATAAAAATGTTTTATTGTGCCATTGTCTGAAACATAGAGTAAATAGTGAAAACTATTGTAGATGAATTGTTAAATAAAGCCTTTAGTTGAGGGTGGTGTTTGAAAGCAACGTGGCATCACATAGAGAACTGTGGCAGCCTGCATGTTGCAACACGTACAAAGCACATGATCGGCTGAAGCTGCTGATGTTGTTCATCCTGGTGATCGTTTTTTTAACGTTATACCTACAAACCCCACTATGCCTTTTAAAACAGCATTTTACTAAACATAACTTCCTTTAGTTTAAGAGTATCCCCTCTATAATTGCTTAGTCAATGTGTTTTCTGTTTTGTAGGGTACTGTGATGATATTGAAATTAATACCTAATTTGACTGGAGAGAAACTATGCGCATTGAAATGTGCAACCATTTCTGCTTGTTGTTTGGCATTTAGACTGGGGCCACAAAAAAGCAAAGCAATTGTTTTTACGTTTGTCATTCAGTATATGCACATCTTTCAAGAGCAAATCAACATATCACATTGTGCCCAGCAAATTTTCCCCCCGACAAAGTATCAGAAAAGTCAGTGCTACTAGGACAAGTGCATTATTTTCCATCATTTCATATGATCAACCTTGATGCCCTGACCCATACTAAGAGATGTGTATCTGTTTTTGTCTCTTTAGATGACCCAACCAGATGTGTTGATTCAAGTGCTGGAAATCCTGAAGAACAGCAGTGAGTGTTACACAGTCCTGTGTTACAAAGAACCCTCAACACACTTGCACTCAGTGCAACTCTAGATTCAGCACGAGGAGGATACCAGACACTCAGCTTTTTGTTCCATGACAGAGCAGAGCAGAGTAGATCCCTAATGAGTTTTTGTTTTAACATTTAAGGGCATATTCATCTCCTTGAATGAGGAACAGGACATGTTTAGAAACCCTAATCTGATGCACAGTGATTTTATAACAATACTATTTGGAAAATTAGATTATGATTAGTAATACACACAATTTAAACTTATTTATATGCGATGTTGTCTTTGGATCTCTTTTCAGCTCAGTTTTCTGATGTAGAGTCTGACTTTCACGCCAAAGTTCCAGTGGTGTTTTGCAAAGATGTCAGCAGGTGGGTGGAATGGCAACCATACTCTTCTGTGAGCCTTACCATCAATGACCTAGCATTTCTGTGAGCCTTACCATCAATGACCTAGTATTTCTGTGAGCCTTACCATCAATGACCTAGCATTTCTGTGAGCCTTACCATCACTGGTTAGGAATTTCAATGCAGATATCCACTGGGTGATCAATTTCAATGCAGATATCCACTGGGTGATCAATTTCAATGCAGATATCCACTGGGTGATCAATTTCAATGCAGATATCCACTGGGTGATCAATTTCAATGCAGATATCCACTGGGTGATCGCACGACTTCTAACAACCACATACCTAGTCACTAAGAAAGACCAGCTGGTCACCTTGTTCCCCGGGGAAGAATGAGTTAGTGGTTTGTTTAAAAGTGAATATAATAAAAAAATGTAGTAAATATTTGTATTTTTAATAAGTCCAGAATGCATTTAATGAAGGATTAAAAATGTTAACAAAAGTATTTGATTATATTTTGTAACGTCGATAAATTACAACTTTTGAAGGGCGGGAGAGTAAATATGTTTTTCGTGCCATTAAGTTTCCAACCCGCTGAGCCGGAGGCAAAACATTAACGTTGAGGCCAGCCTAACATTTGTCAGCCTTACCCCCCACTGACCCTCATAGTTGGATGCACCTTTTGAATGTGTGTTGTCTCCACAGTGGGTTGATGTGCAAGGTGAGTGCCGGTAATGACGTAGCCTGCCTCACCACCAACCACCTGGCTGCCCTGGCCAGACTGGAGCCCAGACTGGTGCCTCTGGTACTGGCCTTCCGCCTTTGGGCCAAGGTAACGCTCAGCAGGGGGTCCGTTCTTCTGTCCTTATGATGCAATTCTCTCGGCTCATGATAGATGGTCATTTGTCAGGTCTTTGCTGTCCAAACCTATTACCTTGTCAACTGTTGCTTAGCTATTAGACTGCTGAGAGTGGGAGCTGAAAGGCTTGGATTTGCATTCTGTGTATTCAAATTTTGATTATAAGCCTGACCTTTCTTTCTATCTAGCTGTGCCACATTGACTGCCAGGCTGAGGGGGGCATTCCCTCCTACTCCTTTTCCCTCATGGTCATATTCTTCCTCCAACAACGGAGAGAGCCCATCCTCCCTGTCTACTTCGGCTACTGGGTTGGTGACATCATAGCAATGTGATTTAGCCTATTTCTAAGTGGCCGTTGTTTTCCTTATCCCACATTTTGGCATTGTTTAGAACTAGACCTCAGTATGTTCAAATTTATAAAATACTTAACTGTTGATTGCTTTCATTTGTTTTCAGTAACTTTGTGTTTTTAACTGTAATATTTTGTTGATTTCAGATTGACGGCTTTGATGTAAAGCATGTGGATGAGTACCATCTGACGGGGATAGAGATGGATATATTTGTGGGGTGGGAGCACAGAGCTCCTAGTACAGAGGGGCGAGGGGATGGCCGTGGGGAAGGAGGAAAGACCAAGCCTGTGCAGAAGAAACCTGTTGTGAAGAACCGGCACACTGAGGGGATGGTGAGTACTACATCAGGTCTTTAGTTGGGATTTTTATCAAACAAACTATATTCTATAATTGATTTGTCTTCCAATGTAAATGTTTCCGGGGCTGTAGTCCTAAAGGATATGGTCTGCTGTAGCACACAGGTGTCTCGTTTTGATTCCATCCTCAGTTATAGGAATCTTTTAACATTTTTAACATCTAAGTTGATTTATGTCCATATCCATGCCACCTCA
Organism: Esox niger; assembly: GCA_016801105.1. Lineage (NCBI taxonomy): Eukaryota > Metazoa > Chordata > Actinopteri > Esociformes > Esocidae > Esox > Esox niger. The sequence goes on from JACXGJ010005413.1 coordinate 10,066, forward strand.
GTTGTTTAGGACCTCTTTCCTTTTGTGAACTATGCATATATCCCATATAACTGTCTTCTGTGATTCTCAGACACGTCTGGCCCTCGATCTAGGCAAGGGGGTGTCCCTGGGCCAGCTGTGGCTGGAGCTGCTGAGGTTCTATACTCTGGAGTTTGCCCTGGAGGAACACATCATCAGCATTCGCCTCAAAGAGCTCCTGTCCAGAGAGATGAAAAACTGGCCCCGAAGGAGGCTTGCTATCGAGGGTAAGGGGTGGGGGGGAGACTCCCTGAACAGGGATCAATGTTTTATATTTCTGGGCCAGTTGGCCAAGGACTGCTGATCTGAACTGAATCTGCCACAGTGAAAACATCTCATTAATGAGTGGTTAAAAGGGAATGGCATAAATCATGAAAACAAACTGGCTGGCCATAAACTGGCAAATACTTGGCCGTGCAACAACTGTGTGCTGAATGGCATCTTGGAACAAGCAGATAATCTGTCATTAATGGGCTACTGTGGAAGCCGACTGCCAGGTTTCACTCGTATCGACTACAAGATGGCTTCCGGGTCTTGGCTGTGTCCGCCAGTTAAGGCTTGTTTACTTTACACGACAGATGATAGAATTGATAGAATTCCTGACCAAATTGTCTTCATAACCTGCAAAACCAGGGGGTTCTATGGAAAATGTGGCGTGCGCTTCCTCGGAATACGCTTGTACTAGTTGTTTATAATTTTGCCTGGACGGTCAATAAGGGGAGACTGAGTTTATTTACATCACTGCACCACTAACTTTGAACTTATCATTTTCCAATTCCCTTTTCATGTCAGATCCGTTTGCCCTGAAGAGGAACGTCGCCCGCAGCCTGAACAGTCAGATGGTGTTTGAGTACATCCAGGAGCGCTTCCGCACTGCTTACAAATACTTTGCCTGCCCGCAGAGTACGGACAGAATCCCTGGGGGGTGCCAGAGAGCCAAGAAGACAGCCAAACATGGCGGAAGGAAACAGGGGGAAGGGGGAAATGGTGGTGAAGGACTGTCTGAGAACGGTGCAGATGTAGAGATCAAAAGAAATGGTTTGAACGTTCTGGGGGCTGAGACGAGGCACAATGAGGAAGGTGATGGTAGGCGTGATGAAGAGCTCACAGCAGATCCATCTCCGGAGGAGAGAGCATTGAACAGTGGCCTTAGGGACTTAGTCCTCAGTGAGGGCGGCAGTTCAACTGATGGATCCGTGCCTGACCCTGGTGACATGGAGCGTTCCTCTGCCTCCCATTTGACACAGAATGGCTTGCTGGACAGTGGTGATGAGGAGGAGGAGGAGGAAGAGGACGACGACGACAATTTGTCAGAGAAGCAAGGACATATTGCACCTGAGGACCTGCACTATGTCTTTGACAGAATGCTCTTCACTGGCGGAAAGGTAAAAACCCCCATGATACCCTTCTGCTCATCAAACATGTTTCCTAATAGATGATGTCCATTCTGCAACACATTATATTTGTATCTTTATATAAACTACCAAACTCCTGTGACATTGATGGGATATTTACTTTTCAGTAGATTTGGCTTATGTATTTTTAAAAAGGAATGAAAACCTGGTGTTCTCATGTCAATGTGCTAATAGTAACTTGGATGTTCCGAGGCTTTACTTTCCGACGGATCTATTGCCTTTTACTTATGCCCACTTGTAGCCTCCTACGGTGGTGTGCAGCATCTGTAAGAGAGATGGCCATCTGAAGGACGAGTGTCCTGAGGACTTCAAGAAGATCGAACTCAAGCCGCTACCGCCCATGACAGACTGCTTCTGTGTCATACTGGATGGTCTTTGTAGACTCTGCTACCGTGAGTCACCCGCTGCTGAATTCTGTCTAAGACCGCTGAGTAATGTTGGGGTGATTCATCCACTTTCTCTTGGAGTGCATCTTCTGTAGGGCATCGAAACAACTATTTGATAAAATAGATAGAAGAAATAATTTGTTACGAATGTAATGATCTGTTTGTTTGGCCTATGTGAGAGGGGGCAGAAAAAACAACAATGAAAACAACAATGAAAGCCCTGTAACCTTGTCTAAAGCAAGTCTCTGCTTTTCATAGAGCCCGTATTAGTTTAACATCATGCCGTAAGTTTTGTGCGTGCATTTTACTTGTTACTGATGTGATGTATCATGCCATGAGTTTTATAGACTTAAAATACATCTGAATTCAAACTATATTGTATTACAGTGATACAGTCTGTGTACTTCAGCTCTTTTTAAAGCTGGCTTTTGAATAGTTCTTATCTTACCTTTCCATTTACCTCCTAACTGTAATTCTGGTCGCACACATTAAAGCATACTAGTGGTATTTTAGCATACTATTTAACATTTTCTTTAATACTTCATTATTTCTCAAGAATTTGAGTAGCTACTTTCAAACTTAAAGCTGAACTCTTGCCTGTCACTGGTGTGATGTGAGTTAACTCCAAAGTTCACTTCATTCATTGCCATTCTTAATTATATATTTTTTAAATTAACTAAATGTAGCCTCTATGATGTAGCCTAAATACGGGAATGGGAGATAGGACAATTAATAACGACGGTATGAGGTTACTCTAGGCAGCAAACATCCTTGCTTATGTTATTAGAAGCTGGTAGTAGTAGTAGCAAAAATTGTGAACAATGCCTACTGGTTTGATGTACAGTCAGTAACTATAGCCATGTCTGCTCTGTCCATATAGCTAGCCAGTTAACACAAATAGGGCAGTTTCTAATATCAGTGTGAGGTTAGCTAGGTAGCTAGCGTATTAGCTAACTTATAACAAAATAATGTGTCGTCAGTGTCAGTGTAATGCATTAAGCTCCTGGAGATCCATCCAATGTGGATAGGCAGCTGCACCAATGTTCTCTAGTGTTTTCAAATGGCATCTGCCTCTTTTTTTTAAGCAAATTTGCTTTCTTTTAATCTAAACTGTATTTTCATAGGTACCGTTACATTCTGATCTTCCATTCTGTTTATTAAATTGGCGAAATTAGTAGTTACTAGTAGTTTTTTCTGTCAAATGCATCACTTCCTGTGCACAGGAAAAATGTTCCTGCCTCTGCGCAAGCCGACCACTTTTCTTTCTTAGCACCAGTACACCACATGTAGATGTTTTTCAGATGCAGGCTTGGGACCCACGAAATGGTAGTTGCTCATCCACGATCCAGATTTTGTAGATCAGAAATGTGTTAATATGAAACGTTACATACTTTAGCTTTAAGGGTGTTTTAAAATTGAACAAGTAGGCAAGATGGGGAAAAAAACATTTAATCTGGAAAATATTATAACTAGAACACTGAAAAAACCCTGAATTGAGTTGTAAAGTCAACGCCTCACACACAGCTGGGGTCATTACAAGGCCAATATTTGAGTTTGACAATGACTTAATGTGCAGTAATGATCAAGCTATGTTTAAATGTGTTGGTAAGGCCAGCAGAATAGCATGATATTTTCCATTGCAAGTACTAGGTATTCGAATGTTTGCAGAAAGGTAATGTGTCCAAGTTGGTTAAATTCCTCCAATGTGAATGTTTGTAGAGGAGCTGTCCCCTTCTGTTGGAGAGCAGCAGAAGAGAGAGCAGATTTTGGGCAGTCTGGAGAGATTTATAAAAAAGGAATACAATGGTATGTAATGATACAATTTGTTACATGCTTTTCTAATTGCTGTGATATGTAGTGTGGAGGAATATTGGAACTTCCTATATAGTCTTGTACCACCTCTATTCAGGTTTTTATTTTAAAACTTCTGTTATTTTGTCCCACAGACAAGGCCCAGCTGTGTTTGTTTGGCTCCTCTAAGAACGGCTTTGGTTTCCGTGACAGCGACCTAGACATCTGCATGACCCTAGAGGGCCACGACACAGCAGAGGTATCTGGCCTTACTGGACTGTCAAGACGTTTTTATTGTACTTTGAAACTCTTTGCAGTTTGTTATTGCCTCAGTTATTCTGTGATTTGTGAGTGTATTTCTCTCTTCTCAACAGAAGTTGAACTGCAAAGAGATCATTGAAGGCCTGGCCAAAGTGCTAAAGAAACACACAGGTAAGCGACAGTCTCTTTCACAACGCCGCTGTCTGAATAATGTGACTTGGTGGTTGATTAAACGGTTTTCCCACCAGGTCTGAGGAACATCTTGCCTATCACTACAGCCAAAGTGCCTATTGTGAAGTTTGAACACAGGCAGAGTGGACTGGAGGCCGACATCAGTCTCTACAATACTCTGGTGCGTAAAAACAACCCTGATGATTTGAATGTATTCATACCATTACACAACCCAAAGGACTGGTGAGTGATGTACCGTCAATGGATAAAATACCGTTAGCTACTTATGCCTAAGTTATCAAAACCATTGCTTATGAATTTCATGTGTGTGATTGGATTGTCGTCCAGGCTCAGCACAACACCAGAATGCTGGCGACTTACGCTGCTCTAGACCCTCGTGTGCAGTTCCTGGGATACACCATGAAGGTGTTTGCGAAGCGCTGTGACATAGGTGACGCGTCTAGGGGAAGCCTGTCGTCCTACGCCTACATCCTGATGGTGCTCTACTTCCTCCAGCAAAGAGAGCCCCCCGTCATCCCTGTTCTCCAAGAGGTGCTGTTCACCTACCCTCTGTTAAACCCTCTGCCCACTTCAGTCTGGATCCTGTCACGGCCTGTCTGAAATGTAGCTGATGCACACAGAACGTCTTTTTAAAAGCTTCGGAGGATAACCCAGAGTTGATCTCTTCCTTAGATCTTTGATGGACAGACTGCACCGCAGAGGATGGTGGATGGTTGGAATGCTTTCTTCTTTGATGACATTGAGGAACTGGTGAGATGTTTGGTCTCTGACCTCTGTAGCGCCATTCTCTTTTCTACAGTTGCAATTTGTTTTCCCCCAAACTATTTAGCTTCCTTGTATTATAATGACTACAAATTCAGCCACCCACATGCCAGTTTGCATCTTGAATGGTGATAACGGGTAAAGCAGTTCTTTCCCAAGTATTCGCTGTCGTTAAGTCTTCTGTGATAGCAGGTGAACTCACTGTCTTGTCCTCCTCCTTAGCGTCGCCGTCTACCACAACAGCAGTGCAACAGTGAATCTGTGGGGGAGCTCTGGCTGGGCCTGCTCCGGTTCTACACTGAGGAGTTTGACTTCAAGGAGCATGTCATCAGCATTCGCCAGAGAAAACGGCTCACAACCTTCGAGAAGCAGTGGACCTCAAAGTGCATCGCTATCGAAGGTATAACAAATATTTTCTTATTCACATGGTGGTAATGATGATGGGATCGATGGATCACTGACAACCTATTGAAATAGCTTATGTGTCATTATCCCCATAACACCTAGCTCCGGCGTTCTGATATCCATGTAGAGGTGACATTTGTCAACATATATGCTCCAATTTACAAAATAAAATGTATACACCAATTGGCCATAACATTATGACCACTGACCGGTGAAATGAATAATACTGATTGTCTCGTTTATTATGGCCCCTGTCAGTGGGTGGGATATATTATTTTTTCTATGTGTTAGAAACAGGGAAAAATGGGCAAGCGTAAAGGTCTGAGCAACTTTGACAAGGGTCAAATTGTGATGGCTAGACAACTGGGTCAGATCATCTCCAAAACTGCTGCCCTTGTGGGGTATTCCTGGTCTGCAGTGGTCAGTACCTATCAGAAGTGGTCCAAGGAAAGAAAAGTGGTGAATCTTGGGCAGCAAAGGCTCATTCATGCAAATGGGGAGCGAAGGCTGGCTCAATCAATAGACAAGCTAATGTAGCTCAAATTGCTGGAAAAGTTAATGCTGTTACTGATAGAAAGATGTCAGAACACACAGTGGATTGCAGTTTGTTGCTAATGGGGCTGCTAATCCGCAGACCTGTCAAGGTGCCCATGCTGACCCCTGTCTGCCGAAAGCGCCTACAGTAGGCATGTGACCATCAGAACTGGACCACAGAGCAATGGAAGAAGGTGGCCTGGTCTGATAAATAACGTTTCCTTTTACATCACGTGGATGGCCTTGTTTGTGTGTGCCGCTTACATGGAGAACACATTGCTCCAGGATGCACAACGGGTAGGAGGCAAGCCAGCAGAGGCAGATTGACGCTTTAGGCAATGTTCTGCTGGTAAACCTTAGGTCCTGCTATTCATTTCAATGTTACTTTGACACATACCACCTACCTGAGCATTGTTGCAGACCATGTTCATCTTTCCATGAAAACGGTATTCTCTGATGGCATTGGTCTCTTTCAGCAGGATAATGGTTCAGGAATGGTTTGAGGAACATATCAACATCTTGAACTCATTGTTTTGGCCTCCAAATTCCACAGATGTCAATCAAATCGAGCATCTGGGATTTGTTGGACAAACAGCTCCAATCCATGGAGGCCCCACCTTGCAACTTACAGGACTTAAAGGATCTACTGCTAATGACTTGGTGCCAGATACCACAGTACACCTTCAGAGGTCTAGTGGAGTCCATGGCTTGACGAGTCAGGGCTGTTTTGGTGGCAAAATGGGACCTACACAATATTAGGCAGGTTGTCATAATGTTACGGCTGATCGGTGTATTTTGCCTATGTTGATGACAGTCCACTTGTCCGGTAGATATTTACACAGTTAGTGAAATGGCGAGGTGGTGTTAACCTAGAGCTACACAGAGCTACTTTTCCAGGTTTGCCTCAAGGTTTTATGGGGATTTTGATGACTTATCTGGGTTTTTTTTTTTGCTTGAAGGATTGCAATTTGAGATTCTGTATGTAATAGAACACACTTTAAATTTGTTAGAAATTATTTAATTAATATCATTTTTTTTTGCCTTAGATCCATTTGACTTGAATCACAATCTTGGTGCTGGAGTTTCTCGTAAAAGTAAGCAAACAATGTTATCCTCATCAGAAACAGTATGCTTTCTTTTGGAGTACTTTAGTGAGTATGGCCTCAGTTTTGTGTAATATTTCAGTCATATTGGCCCCTAACACACCCCCTCGCTGTCTCTTCTCAGTGACTAACTTCATCATGAAGGCCTTTATCAACGGCCGGAAGCTGTTTGGTACTCCCTTCTACCCCCAGCCTGGCATGGAGGCGGTATGACACACAGTAGATATAGGGCTGTAAATGGCTGATAATTATTTTCTTATATAATGAAATGGTTGGACCTAATTGAATACCAGCCCTCTGAATAACATTGTAAATATGGGAATTACTACCCTGACTGTATGGACACTGTTGAGTTGAAATGTAAGGTGCTAAGTGTCTGGTAATTGACTACAATATAAAACTAAAGTTATGAATGAAACATTTAATATGCTGTCGGGGACAGCGAATAATTTCAGATTAATGTGTAATGAGGTTTATATATACATAAACAAAGTAGAATCATTATGATACCTCAGTTAGGTATGGAATTCCATCTGTTTTAGCTTGACAGTGCTATCTTTTAAACGCATTTCACATTTTTAAGGTGAATCTTATTGTGTCAGGTGTGTTTATTAATCCATTGGTTATACATTTCTTTCCCTTCGGTGAAGTGACAGATGCACCGTGATTGACTGTCACAGTGAAAATATGCAACTGGGGAATCCTCAATAGACTGACGTTTTGTGATGTATTTCAGTCGCAGGCACAATCATACTTTTCTGCCATTTATGTGGCAGCCTGTGGGCTTATTGCAATTTCCACACAAGTTATATTTGGTATCTGGTTTTCACACATTTGGTTGTTTTAAACGTTGTCAACGCCTGTGGATTTGTTATTCCACAAAGTTCTATCCCTTTCAGTGAGGTGAGAGGAATGTAACATTTCCGTAGCTCTCCTTTTAGAACAACCCTGCTATCCCTGTGCGTACGCCGCGCCCTTAGACAGTCTAACAATGATTTAAATAGATTATTGAACCTCGACATGTTCTCACGTTTTGTCGTTTTTCCCCTTTGTGTTTAACGGTTGTTTCCCATGACTAACATGACAGTTTCTTCTTCTGTGGTACAGAGCTACTTCTTTGACTCCAAGGTGCTAACGGATGGGGAGCTGGCACCTAATGATAGGTGCTGTCGAATCTGTGGCAAGATTGGCCATTACATGAAAGACTGTCCCAAGAGACGCAGGTACACTGGGAGAGATCATCAGTGAGTTGTTTTTGACTAGTGTGGGTGTGAGTGCGGCCAGTTTAAATACTATTTTTATTCATATAAATTCTTTTGAGTGCATTAGCTTGACTGCAGTGCCAGGTGTGAAGAATTTGAAATGTTGCCTTTTTTCTATTGCAACTAGCAAGCTCAGCAAAGCACAGAAACAAAGTTCTAAATTGTTCCTTCTAGTATTTGAATTTTAGTTGGTTGGTGGCTTCTTGTTTGATTGAACTAATACATTGTTTCACTTTCCATTGGGTTTCTTTTGTCTAATCAGGGGGATGAAAAAGAAAGAGAATGAGAAAGAGGAGGATGTGAAAGAGGGAGAAGAGCATGAGCCACGAGAGCGTCGTTGTTTTCAGTGTGGTGACATGGGTCATGTACGAAGGGATTGCCCAGAGTACCGCCACCTTAGACAAAGAGTTTCAGCGGGACCAGGTATACACACAACGCAAGAGAGAGAACTTACCAGCATATACCAATTTATGTATGGTGACATTGTTTATATGGTGGGAAATATTTGTACCAAAATCAAATACGGAACTGTTACTTGCATAAGTATTCAACCCTTGTACTGCGGGTGCTGAAAGAAATGACCCTGCTAAGGACACCATTACCCCACTCTTTGAACTGGACTCAAATAAACCTAACACTGCCATTATTCAAGTGAAAGCATCATGCTGTGTGGATGCTTCTCATCTGCAGGGCCTGGGTGTATTTTAAAAATGGGGGAAATACTGGGGGAAAGACCTGCCCTAGACATTTAAAAACCTGAATGTTGGGAAGATGTGTACTTTTCCGTAGGGCACGGCATAAGCAACATCAGTCTGGCTGAAATGTTGGATGAACATTTTAAATGGGTTGACAAATATGTGATATTATTTGAAAATTTAAATACTTATGCAAGCAACATTTTAAATTGAGTATTTTTCTTACAAATATTTCTCAAAATACAGCCCTGGTACAGTATGTGGTTGTTGGTTTTTGTTGTCTGTAGTTCCCCACATGGTGCGAGCCATGGTGAGCTCCCAGTCCATCCCTATTCCTCAGCCTCCTCAGGACCGCCCTGGGCGCACCAGACAACCTTCTGAATGTGTGAGTACACATCGTTCCCTCATTTACTGTTGTTGGGGTGCTACAATACCTGCAGCAGTTGTTATTTCATCATTTAGTGTGCTTTTAAGTGTAATCCACCCAAAATCACATGCCGTAAAGTGTGGCCAAAAATGATCCCAGTCGATATAACAGACTGCTGCACAGTTCAAGAAACTGCTACGTGAAGTTATTTCCGTCAAAGGGGGCAACACTAGTTATTGGAGCTAGCGGTGTATGTATATATTCCACGTAATGATAATGTGTTTCCATATATGTGAGAAAAGGACACCTTTCCAGGGGCGATATGTTTCACATGACTGACTGTACATTTGTGTGTGTGAGACACAATTATTGCCACTTCTGGTAAAGATGCTAAAAATGCAATGAAATGTGACTTTAATAGATTTTTTGAAAATATATATTTTTTCTCCTTGCTGTCTTTCCCACTACCGCTGGCCAAACTGCCCCCTTCTCTCCATCCAACACTGCCCTCTATCTCTCCTTTTAGTCTGATTCTCGCCAGACTCCGCCCTACTCCCCCCAGCCTGTCCCGTTCTCCCAGGTTTCCAGCCAATCCTCCAGTTCCCCCCAGTCATCATCCTCCAAGACATCTGCCGGTGGGGGGGCCCCCAAGCAGCCCCAACACCCCCAGGTTCCCCTCTCTCTATTCAGCTTCCCTCCATCCCATTCTCACCCGGGCCAGTACCACCACCCTGGAGCTCTCACTGCTCTGGGGCTGCTGCCGTCCCACCACAGCAAACACCAGCACCAGTCCCATCACCAACACCACCCCTCCACCTCCTGGCCCATCCATGGCCCTGTCCTCCAGACCCCCAACAGTCCTGGTGGGCCCTCCCCATCCGGCCTCAAATTCCCCTTGCGCCAGGCTCCAGGGCCGGGGAACGGGAATGCGGGGCCAGGGGGCTCTCCGGTGGGAGGCGCCCCCATGAACCTCAACGACCCCAGCATCATCTTCGCCCAGCCGGCGGGGAGGCCGATAGGCTTGGGTGGAGGGCCGGGCCGGGATGGGCACTGGCACAACCACCTGGCACAGCAGGGGGCATTGGTGGCTAACGGCACTGTGGGCAAGTCAGGTACACACTGGGTTGCACTGTCTGTTCTGTCTGTTGCCTATGTCAGTTCCATGGCTTTGTTGTTTTTTCTGACTTTGGTCAGGTTTTGTTCAAGGAGGCTTTAGACTTGTGGCTGTGTGGTCAGGTAAGAGACACCAGTGGTTTTGGGATACACACTAAAGTCACATTTAAGTGGAAAAACTAGTGCCAATTTATCAGTAATATTTTGCCGGACCAAGTTTTGATGTTGTCTATCTTTCCCACCTTATGTTGCTTCCTCACCATTCTTCCTGTTGTTTGCAGACCCAGCCTACCAGACCCAATTTGGAAGTGTGAGCCAGCAGGGCTCTAGGACCTGGGAGCACGGCAACGCAGCCAATTACTCTCTGTCCCCGTCCTGGCCCTTCCGCATGCCACAGAACTTCATCCAGCAGGGAAATGGGGGTTACCCACAACCCGGGAAGCCCTTCATGTCCCAAGGTAAGGCGGCCCCGACGGAGTGCTAAAATACCTGTGTCAGTATAATTGTTTGAAATGTATTTGATTGATCTGAAATCAAATTTTCTTTCCCTATTGATCTTATGTCAATACTATAATGAACTTTATTTCCACCTTTTGTCTTGGTGCTGCCACAGGTTCTGTTGTGCACCCTAATCAACATTTCCTAACCCACGGACGACATCATGTCAACCTCAACTACATCCAGCAGAAGAAATGAACTCTGAACTCTACTCCCATGTCATCTCCATTCAATTAGGTTGTATGGTCTTACACCATGCCAAAACAAAAATGATATAATCTAACTTTGCATCATTTGGTCACAACAGTACTTTTTAAATGAATTTTATCATTTTTGTACAGTTTTTATGTTTCTTTTAATCTTTTTCTCATTACATTGATTTGTGATACAAATGTCAAATATTTTAATACCCCCATTTTTGAAGGGGTCCAAAAAGTGTTTTTATTTTGTGTAAAGTAAGGAGGTCAAAATGATTCTTTATTTTTATTAGCTGTATTCATACTTTGCTTGCGTAAGGATAAAAGCTTTGAATAGACATTTGTTAAAAAAATAACTGTAACATGCCCACCCCTATCAAATAATTACGTAGTGCCAAAAATACCTATAAGGGAAAAACTGAATTAAAAAAAGATCTAAACATGAAAAGCCCAAAAAAAGTAAGTAAAAGTAAACAAACACATTTGTTTTTTTGTGGTTATTTGTTGACTGCATTCATCAAATTTCAAGGAGCGATTAGGACTAGTCTGAGATTTGAAGCAATTATAAAAGACAAGTCATCTGTTTCAGGGTTTTATTAAGTGCAACTGAACTCACAGATTAAACATTTTTGAAACTTGAACATTAAGAAATGAAGCAGCCATTAATGAATTCATATGATTGCTTAATTTGGGGTTTGGTTTCATTTGGATGCTTATTAAAATGCATTCCTCTGTCTCCTTTTCCAACTTGCGATTCATGATCATGTCTTGTTACAACAACTCCAATGAAGGACCAGACGTCTGAGACACGTTCTCTTGCTGTTCCTTTCTGATTATCACACTGCTCACTTAATCAGGAAGCATTTGCTGGTCCACTCAAGGAAAACCATGTAGCCTTGCATCGTTAACTGTGACTTCACACACTGGTGGTCATGGATGCTGTGGCTGGGATGACCAGCAGTGGCAAAGACACCGGCAGTATGAACTTCAGTTCTCCAACCAGTCAAAGCAGGTCTTAGTGACGTAGAAGACACCCTGTAAAAGTGGTGTGACTACAGTATCAAATCACGTTTTCATAAACACACCCAGCTAGTACAACATAAACAATTATATTACTACTCATCGGAAAACATGCATAAGCAGTGCAATAGCCTGAGCCCCTAGGTTGAAGTCTTCCCTCGCAGTCTTTCCGCAGTTTCCATTTGCTTGGTCTGTGGTGTAGTGGGAATACATGGGTATTCGATGTATGCCGACTTTTTCAGTAAGCATACGTAAATTCACTTGTTCCCTGCTGATATGTGTGAAAGTAGTCCAGTGCAGCTATAGGCCTTATACATTACTGTGTTTATGAAATATTGCCCTCAACGTTTATGGTCTGATTATGGCTTGGCTTTGATGCAGAGTAAAATGTCTTGCTAAAGTTGATATCCTTTACTTGCTACTTGTGGAAGTTGGTTTCCTTTGTTGCTAAAATTCAACTAACTCTCCCTTGTACCCTCTATTTAGTTTTGGTTGATCAGATTACACAAGTTAAAAAATCTTTTTATTTTCAACATAGATAAGCAATTAGCATGATTCCCTACACTTCATTGCTTGTTTTCTCACTTAATTCACTCTTAATTGTGTAGAATTTTTGCAGGCAGAAAATGACAGGGAGACTTCTGCCTGTCATTGCTTGTTAGAGGTCAAAGGAAAGGGAGGGTAAGATATTAATAAGATATTTAATTTATAGAAGTAAATTATAAGAGGCTCATATCTAAAGCCATGTATTTATTTCTAGGCCGCTAGAACAACCAAACTACTTAATATATGAATGTACATTGTACTAAATGAAGTACCTAATTGCATCAATCCATTAGCCATTTCTTTGACCTAGTCCATGTCAAAGGATAAGGATGTGGATATGCAAAGTGTCCAAATGAGATTTGGCATGAGCATTTGACCAAACTAGTACGTTTTATTTCCCCACATGTTAGTCATTTGCAGGCGCTCCTATCCAGAGCAACTTACCGTCAGTACATGCATTTAAAGAAAGCTAATTGAAACAACCACATGGTTTAGTAATGAGGGTAGCTGTCTCTGAGGGCCAGATTTCAATCCTGATGTGGCTTATACATTTTTTGGGAACTTCATTCCATTTTCCTGTTCTGTTGCAAATGTGACAGCCAAAAAATAAATGACAGAATTTCTGTTTGCAGACCGTTTCCACATCAGACCGTGTACCTGGAGGACCATACTCACTGTGAACAGCTGTATCTAGGTCAAAGTAGTTATTTGGTTTCTGCTGAAGGGAGGGGGTTGTTTCACTACTATTAGCAAACCCTGACACGTTTCAACACAGAACCGTAACTCACCGTTGACAAGATGATGCAAGGTGTTGAGATGGATCTATACCAACTGGTAAGAATGGTACAATAGTGCCAGATGTGGTCAGCTCTGTAACGTTCCTTTTTAATAATGGTCTAATATTCGAGAAATGCCACACAATTGGATTTATGACACTCAAGGATATTTATCCTTTTATTCCTTAGCCCCAACATTATAGATTAGAACCCTATGAGCTAACGAATCCCTGGTGTTAAAAACTAAACCCATTACATGATGCTTCCACTACCACACATCACACTAGTAGAGATGGTTTTCTTTTGGTGGTGTTAGGTTTGCACCACTGCAATGCTTTGCCATTTTGGCCAACATTTTCTAATTTAGTTTGTGGCAAAATGTTTCATAACGTAACCAATCTCTTGAGGGTTTTGGGCATCTTTCATTCAGGATTTAAAGTGGGCTTTCAGGAGTAGCTATATCCTTCCATTTTACAATCCAACTACACAGGTGAGATTTGTGTTTTTGGGGGATAGTGTCAAATGCATATCTTGACCTGTCTCAGCCTGTACTTTGGTCAAAGTTGCCATTAGCTTCTTGGTACCCTTTCTGATCAGTATATTGTCATGAGTCACCCAGTTCAGAGGGCCAGATTAATTTATGTGGTGCCATATAACTTCCCCTTATTAATAAACGTTCTGGACCGTGCTCCAAGTGTAAAATAGTGTCAGTCATATTAGTAATATTCAGTAGATTGGTACAATATCCGGATGTGAGCAGGATTATGAGGGACATGTAAACAGCTACTCCGAGCATGTTAACGCAGTCGCTGTGGTATTGATACGGAGAATAATTAAACACCACAAGGGGGCGTCCCTGATCAGACTAAATTTCACCTGTACAGGTTTTACCAGTGCATGTAATGGTAAATCTTTTAGCAGATCTTCGTCTCTGTATTTCGAACTTATTTGCCTGACGTGCACATTCGTCGTTTTGCATGTAATACAGGTTAAACGAACACATAGGACTTAGTTCTCCAACCTGCGGAATTTTCAGAGGTTTCATACCCGAATAAAACCCGCAGAACTGTGAGCCATACGTTTGATAACAACCCTGTGGATAGTTTATACTTCCTATTAATACTACATCAGCTGACAACAGGTAAAGTAGCCTACGTTCAACAATACGTGAATTAAGACTTGTGATTGGACTTTTCATAAGTGTTCGTATGAATGAATGCATTTACTCTGGCAGCATAAACACACAAAAAAATACTAACAGCGATGAAGAAATAGACAAGCCTAAATATGGGTAATAGGTCACTCCCGAATAAACCGGATTGGTAAAAGAACCATTGTCCTTAGTTGTTTAGCTCAAAACAACCACTTTGTGCGTGCAACGTACATTATTGACAAAAAAGTGCATACCCGCAATACAGAAACAATCAATAGTGCTGAGAGGGATCAGTGTTCCACGCGCGTAAAAATGTCTATCCAATAATTACAGTAGAACCAATTGATAAATCTACTTTGAACGTGCATTTTACACTCTGCCAAAATCAACTTTCTCGTCTTTGGATATTTGCATTTAGGTATTGATTTGGGGTTATTCTAAGCATTTTAAACGGGAGCCAAATGAACAAGTGCTTTTTAGGTGAACGGACCGACAGGAGTTGGCGCACAGGAAATACACTTAATAAACCCAGTAAACAATCATGTTTGCCCAACTTCGGCTGTGGTTTGGTATTGGTTGTAGGCCTCACGGTGGGACATTTCCTGTTTATGTAAATTACAAGACATATATCCAACGCAAGACGAGCAGTGTAAATTATGCTTTGCCCTATACTGTACGATCATTGGTGCCCCTCGGTTGGATTTCAGGTTGTTACAGTTTGGAAGCCATCAGATTCTACCGTTAACGACAGATTTATTGGACAGGTTGTTCGGGTTTCAAGCTGTGTCCCGGGTCCCGAGAAATATGTAAAACAAAACAAAAATTCAGGAGGTGGGACTTTCTCAGTGTATGTCCCTGGAGCAGACATGTGGCATAACTTTGTCTAACTTATTCTCCTTCATATTTACTGGATTGGTGGAAAATGAAAAACCTGAGACAACACCTTTCAGGCCTGCTTCATATAGTTTGCCTCCGGTGAATCACAACAGTAGAGGGAGATAGGAATAGAATGACTGCAGTTATCAGTGTAAGAATTCAAGCTTATAACAGGTGGACAGAGTACATGGTAATGATAACCAAGCAACTAACACTAAGTCAATGATGCCTACAGGGCAGACATGGATGTTTTGGTCTGGGAGTGGAGCTGGAGTGCCGTCGGCCCAACCCTGCTGTTTGGCCTGCTCTTCTTGGTCTTTTATGAGGTGTACAGTTTCCTTCTAGTTGAAAACGGGTACCCCCCAGGCCCTAGACCATGGCCTCTGTTGGGGAACATTCCTCAGCTACTGATGAAACCTGCACAAACTATCGCCGAGGTGAGTCTGTCAGATGCTATCGCATGAAAGCTCAAGCTTAGTTAGTCACATACTGTAGCTCATATTATAATTACCTGTAGGTTTCAAGGTACAACAAAATGTGTGTTTTCTTACATAAGGTGAAATGGAGACTGCAACTGTCTGAAAGATGCAGTGCACAGGTGCAATTTACATTACTGAACTATGCAATAGTTCTTTGCATGGCCATGGTTGCTTGAATTATAGTGTAGCTATATTAGAATTTTCTGGATGATTACACAAAAATAAACTAGAAGGGTTTCAATGGAGACTGGTTGACTTAAATAATTTCCAAATTAATAGATAAGGCTGGTTTCTGGAACACATCAATTTAAATCACCACTGAAACATTCACATAGTGTCCTTATTTAAAATATTCATCCCATGCCTGAGAGTTCTAAAACTGAAAAGTAAAAGCATTTTTGTTAGGTTTGCCCTCGTAGTACTCAGTCTAAAGACTCATTAGTCTCGCTGACACCAGCTTTCTGGATATATGTGGATTGCGTCAGCCAAGCTAAGGAAGACCAATCTTTGTCAAATAATTTGACCATTGGAAAAGAGCTACTGCGTAATTTACCCTATACAGGACTGATAACAATTGAAAGTTAGTTTTTTGCGAAAATGGAAAGAGAGCGTGGGCCAACACTTTCAATTTTGGGTGTTAACAGGCTGACACAATTTGATTATTATAATTTTTTTATTTCCTCCAAATGTTTCCACAAAGTCTCCCAGAATTGGGGATCTAGTTTCAGGCAGTTTTTTAGAACACCTGCTGCGTAAACATTGTAGTGCTGCTTTGATTTAATTGAGTCCTTAATGGAAAATCTCCTTTTGAAAGTGTATTTTTATTCAGGACTATTAATGAGGCAGCTCTCTTGGTTTTACATCTGGCATTATATTCACACTGGTTTATGCTTTATTCACCAAGACTTACAGAGAGTATTGATTGATATCATTGTTATTTTTAAATGCAACCTTTGGGCTTGGTCAAGCTGTGGTCAATGTGTAACATACTATTAATTTGTCTTAAATTATTTTTAATGATTAACAGATTGTGACTTATGGGGAGATTGGTTCCCTTTACCTGGGCAGGAAGCCATCTATTGTGCTGAACACACTCCAGGTCACTAAGATGGCTCTAGTTGAGAAGGGAGCAGTGTTCTCAGGGAGGCCATCTTTGCCTGTACTGGACTGGATCATCAATGGAAGAGGTCAGTGACATCGTCTCATCTTCGTCCTCAACGGCACACAATTATTATTGCCTTGTACTGTGTGCTACCTTTGACCTAGCCAGTATAGAGTGACATTTGGGATGCACAGACATCACATTCTTCCAGACGTATCCCAGTAATATGTCCTTTAGGGCATATCAATGTTAGTAAGTGTAGCAGATGTTCAGCTTCACATTTCTTAAAATTGGTAATACAATAACAAATTAATTTGTATGAATCAAACTGAATTGTAGAACTTGGGGACCGGTTGAATATGGAAAGCCTTTCTGACTGATCATAACTTTTATTCATTGGGTGTTTATTCATTTACTTTGGCGGAATTGAATGAAATGCATTCCTTCAAGGATGAACTTCAAAGAGCGCCTAAGTGTACATTGTTCTCTAGGCTGTTTGAATGATGACATCAACTCATTTTTAGTTTTTCAAAAATCACAATACTGGGATGAAGTACCGTGAAAAAAATACCCTTTAGCGTATGTAGATTTTGTTTTTACATTCCGAGTTAAAATTTATTTATTTGTTCTTAGATCTGTAATTGTTGGACATTTTCAGTTAAAAAATTACGTTTGATTTCTATTCTCGCTATATGCACTACATAGAACATAGGTAAGCGGTAAAGAATAAAGCCAATAAACTAGCAATTTGAGGTCAATGGAGCCACACAATCCAGCTCACCAAAAAGACTTGGAATGGCCATTAAAGGTAATGGGTGCATTTTCAGAAAAAGGGAGATATGTGAAGTGTAGAACTGAAGCAGACTGGAATTTAAAGCAGTTCAGTATTCTCAGAGTAAATCATATTAGCAGCAGTAAAAGTAGTATTAGTGTTAGTCTTGCTATATAAACAATTGTACACTTCTTAGCAAGTAGGTTAACCTTATTTTCAAAATGCATGGGGGTTTGCCGGTCACACCAGCTATACGTTTTTGCTTCCTACTTTGCTGTATTGTTTTCAGAATTGGGATGGTGGCTGTGCAATCCCCATTATGGGACCTGGAAAACAATGGGAACTATTACTGCATGGAATATATTGCATAATGGCAATTCTAAATTAGCAATGAAGGCAAATAAAGGAGGGCAGAAAATGTAAAAGTATTAAGGATAATGTATGCAGTGGGAAATGAATAGTTGTGCGCTGAGGAAAATGCACGTACAAATGGCAATTCTGACTGTGCAATCAAGTAAGTTGGAGGTGTAAGGAAGTATGTACAACTGAAATGCAGGGATAGCAGCAATGAGCTTCCTGAGGTAGACATGCATGTAACAACTGAAAAATACCAGTACAATGGCAGTTCTAAATGTGCAGTGCAGGCAATTTGAAAGTGCAAGGTGGCATGTGCTACTGAAATGCAGGGATAGCAGCAATGAGGTTGTTAAACAAATAATTCCATTTGTATGGCATCATACAAAAAAAACTTGCAGGAATTGTGATGTCTAATGGCGACAGTTGGAGGCTACAGAGAAAATTTGCTTCTCTCACCCTGAAGTCCTTCGGCCTGGGCAAGAAATCTCTGGAAGAGCGAGTCACAGAGGAAGCATTCTATCTTATAGAGGAGTTGGAGAAGGAGGGAGGTAAGGAGTATATTTGTCAGGTGTGCCTGTGAATGAATCTTGATTTGTGTGACATACAAATGTACAGTCAACTCAAGAATTACTGGCACCCTTCATGAAATGGAGCAAAAGTAAATCCAAAAAATACACAACACAACCAATATATTTGGAGTCATATTTTGGCCTCAAACAGCGGGAGATACTTTCATTTTAAAAGGCAAACTTTCATTTGAGAGACATGATTATTTTTGCATAACATGAGCATTTAAAAGTATTAGGACCCCTAAACATTTTTGAAATAATAAATCAGTCCACAAGGGCAAACCTAAGACCATAACGGGTCATAAGTTATGCTGAATGGAGGAGTGGTCCAAGAACCTTCCAAAAGTACATTACCAGTCTATAGTTAGGACCCATTAATTTTAGAAAAATATATTTCTCATTGAAATGTTTTGTGTTTGAGAAATGATCTTGCTAAAATTAAAATATACAGCTCCCCCTTATGTTTTTGCTCCCAGTATGACTCCAATGTGTCTTTCAAATTTTGCATTCACTTTTGCTCAATTTCATAAAGGGTCAGAAAAGTTCATTATATACAGTACATTGCAAAAGTATTCAAACCTCTGATTAATTCTCATATACCTAATTGACAAATGCTACATTGATTTGATATTTTACTTTTAAACTAAAAAAATAGTATTGTATAACATTGCTTTTATGTTGGGAAATATTTAATAAAACTAAATATAAAAGTAAATATATTGCAGTGTTTTAAAATAAATAATTAAATGGCAACGGCCTAGGTTTGTATTGTATATTGGGGATTACATTGACCTGTCTGTTATATTGCGGAGGTCATGACCCCCTTGCCCCCCATAATTCTACACCTCCTGTTGTATGGTGGAATTGTTTGATGTTGGGAAATATTAGTAAATTTTTACAATGGAGTGATTTACAATAAAATATCAAACAGAGCAAAATGTAAGTTTTCCTGTCATCTCTTGTCGTTATCGTGGATCATCAAGAGAATCCATTTGACCCCCAACATATGATCCAGAACGCAGTTTCAAACATAATCTGCTCTGTGGTGTTTGGGGAACGCTATGACTATGAAGACAAGCGTTTCAACAACCTCCTGGACATCATCAATGAAAACATGTTCCTGACTGGATCAGCTCTTGGCCAGGTGGGTCTTAGAGTTATGAAAATGTATGACAACTAGTAATAAATCACTAAGGGAATACATGTTCCACACTTCTACAGTAGCCTAAAAATGTGAAGAGGCAATGGTTAGATAAATGATTTATCAGTAACAGCAGGCAATTCGGGTAGTAAACCTATTAAGCAATTTTTCTGATTTATCTCTTCAGATCTTCAATCTGTTCCCGTTTATAAAACATTTCCCAGGACCACACCAGAGGATCCAGCAGAATGCATCAGAGCTGACGGGCTTCATATCAGAGGTAGCCAGGGAACACAGGAAGACCCTGGACAAGGACAATCTCAGAGACTTCATTGATGCTTACTTAGTTGAAATGGAGAAAGTAAGTGACAAAATTCTCTCCGAATGCTCTGCCACCATCTTAGATAAAAACTAGTTTTTTTCCTCAGGTAAATCTGTGAACAGACGGCTCTGTTGATGTTATCTTCAAAGTTATAAACTAGAATAAATGAAGTAGAACATGACAAGAACGAAAACTTGACAGGGAAAAAAAAGAGTGTTTTATAAATGTTTTCCCTTGTTCCAGTAGCTAAATTTAAACATGCAAACCACTGAAACCAAAGTGACAATAAATATTTTCAGTTAATCACTCAATTGTCTATGGTTATACATTGAATATTAACTCATGTAAATCTTACTTTGACATCTGCGGAGCAGCAGGAGTCGATTCCAAACTCAACGTTCACTGAAGAGAACATGGTGTTCTCAGTCACTGATCTTTTCCTTGCCGGGACTGACACCACCTCCACCACTATCAGATGGGGACTCATCTACATGATGGAGCACCCGCACATTCAAGGTAGGTAGTAAATATGTGAATTTCTACCTTTGCTTGAGCAGATGTTCCTTCGTTTGTGTGCCTGCCTGAATGTAGTCAAGTATCTGAGTTAGGGTCAACAGTCTTTTCTGTTTTTTCTAGAGCAATGTCATAAGGAGATTGATTGTGTGTTGGGGTTTGACCGCATCCCCTCCATGGATGACAGGGCGGCCCTCCCGTACGTCTATGCCACAGTCCATGAAGTCCAGAGAATGGGCAACATCGCTCCATTAGGGTTGGTCCATTCCACCACCCAGGCCACCCAGCTTAGCGGATACCACCTGCATAAGGTGATACGTGGTTTGTTGATTATGATTATTTTTATTAAGATTAATAAACATGTTATCCTAGTTATCAGATGACCGAACAAAATTACTTTTTCCGGGAAGGGAATGAATGTCTTTGTCAACCTGACTGCGATCCTGAAAGATAAAGACCATTGGAAGTATCCAGATACCTTCAACCCCGCAAATTTCCTTGATGAGAAAGGCCAGTTTTGCAAAAACGAGTCTTTTCTGGCCTTCTCTTTGGGTGAGTCTCCACATTGGCCCAGATCATTTGTTTGGCAGAGAACAGTTTGACCATATAGACAGCTTTGATTGCAAAATTGTTTTTTAATGATCACATAGCCTATTAAAATGTAAAACTTGGATTAGCAAACACAACATGCCATTGGAACACAGGACTGATGGTTGCTGATAATGGGCCTCAGCATGCCTGTGTAAATATTGCAAAAAAATCACCAGTTTACAGCTAAAATAGTAATTTACAACATTAACAATGTGTACACTGTATTTCTGATCCATTTGATGTTATTTTCACATAAAAGACTATTGCTTTTCTTTTAAAAATAAGGACACTTCTAAGTGACCCCACAATTTCAATTGCTAGTGTATATTTGCAAACTCATAGAGTCAAGTTATAGATACAAAGATATTACCAAAGTTGTATTTATCTTCGCACCAAAGTTCTAACACTGTCTTCACTATTTCTGATAAATTTGATGTTAATTTAATGGACAGAAAATGTGCTTTTCAATCAAAACAAGGACATTTTTAAGTGACCCAAAAACATTTGAATGGCAGTGTACATTGTTATGCCGGCCTAGCATGGGAGCGGCCCTTGACTTCACAATTCATACAATATTGAAAACATTTGGCCTGGGCCAAATTATGAAATTATGAATTTTAGGCAAATTTATAAAAATATTTAAGAACAGAAATAAAAAGCACTAGGGAGCAGCAATTTTCCTACCATGATCCCACCTGGATTTCAGGAAGTATATTGAAAGTCAAATTTCAATGTCATTTGAATTACACATTTTATTTTATTTTACTTCCTGAATCAACCCTGGACATGGATTTGACGGTTCCGCTCTCCTCTGCAGGCCCGCGGGTATGTCTGGGGGAAAAGCTGGCCAGGATGGAGCTCTTTGTTTTCTTCACCACCCTGCTGCAGCGCCTACATTTCTCCTGGCCTCCCAACAGCCATCCGCATGACACTGAGGGTGTTATCGGTCTGACCCGCAGCCCCAAACCATTCAAAATGCTCTGCTGTCGTCGAGGTGCGAAGCACTGACACTAGTTGTCAAGAGTCTTTATCAAAACCCATCCTGGGTTTCTTATACATTATGTCAAATATTGTATTATCTGGGACTTAACTGTTTTTAATTTCAAGCTGGCTTATGTAATGTAGAAATGTTATACTGAATATGAGTTAGACATGAATATAAAAATATATATTTTCTTGAGTCATTCTTGTAGTACATCATTCAATGCCAGGATCAAGGCATGACATGTTTATCAATGAGCAATTACTTTGAAGCAAGGGTCCTGTTCACAGTTGTAACCTATTTGAACATTTAACTAATGAAAATACTAGGGGATGCAAAATAAAAATGACTAATTAGCTATTAATATAATGGGAAATGTTAATTCTGCTATTACTATTACCACTTCAACTATTAACCTTATAGAAGACTGTGTTTGGCGCTTGTATAACCATTATGTTATTGTTGATGTTACCGGAATAATGGAAATTTACCAACAGGGAAGCCACCTCTTGTCTTGAGTGAAAATGCGGAATGACTGTGGCTTGACTGAAGATTGACACACAACAGTGAAAAGAGCAGAAACTGGTGTTGCAATTGTTTCTATGAACTGTATAAAAACAATGCCTTTGGTGCTGTGCCACAGAACTATCACCACTTTCATATTGATGTCTCTCCACTTACAAGTAATAAAATGCTTATTTTGAAGCAGTTTTGAGACTTGGTTTTGGGTATGGGGAAGCCAACATTTCCACCACAGGGACCATGGAAAATAATACTTCCCTCTCTATAAATCATGCTCTGTTAATAACGCCCTCTTTTATTATGATTATCTACAAAAGTTTGCCCTGTGCTGGAGTGTTTTATTACGCACTGTTTTTGCGTGAATGTAACCTTGCCTGATAATCTTTCATGGAAATAACATTAAAAAAATTACTTTGCCCTACACATTTGTGGCCAAGAAAGCAGATCCCATGTTATTTTGCAGAATGATTCATTTGAATATTTATAAAGCTGTAATTGTGAGATTGTTATGGTAACAAAGTATGTGTTAAATCTGTTAAACTAAATTCAGTATTACTGAATCTGGAATTATTAAAATAATTCTGTGCAATGACTGTTGACGTAGGCTAGTGTTCCAATTTGAAAACGATTAAACATCACTACATAAACAAAAAATGTTTGCGTTACCATGTACATTACATTAAAAGAACAACTCTAGCACATTCATATGAAATATAGCTGCCATGTTGTATCACAAATATAAACAAGGTTTCAAATCGATTTACCACTGTCTGTTTCAAGCAGACAAATCTGGTGTACAAGTTCATAATCATTCGGTTTGAAGTAAACATCACACTGGTGAGTTCTTTCTGTAATTGATGTGTGGCATTTGTTTGGGTTACAGATTCTTTGTGTTGATTGCGTGTTTCCTGATTAATCCTCACATAATTTGAGCTTGTTACATGGTCCTGCTCTTGGATGAGGTGTCATGTTCTTTAATTCAGACTTTGACTGTGATCCACAAGTTATTTTCTTCTGTCAAGACAGCGACTGTTACCACCATCCATCACTTCCACCATCCATCACTCCCACCATCCATCTCTCCACCAGCGTGGCCATGCCCGAGTGCTGGGAGCACCAGGGTTTGTACCCCAATCCCCTGAAGGCTCACCAAATCCGTTAGGGATGCCAGGAGATGCCTGGTTGAGGGGTAGGGCTCTAGGAGCTCCGGATGCAGGAGAAGTGGGCAAGCCTGTCTCACCCGGGAAAGCAGTACCCCGTCAGGGTGCTGGGTCATCAGGTCACAAATGCTACTCCTCAGTTTTGTCAGGTGAACGTTCTGGGCAGTATTAGGGGCATTTGGTCTAGCAGAAGTCCTCACTGAGAAGAAAATAAGTTAACTATAATCTTGCATGGTTGCATTCTAGGCTACATTGTCTCACTGGAAATGTAAAACAGTAAAGGTTTCCAAGAGGTTGGGTTATCATTTTACCCTTAACATTCACTATCTTAATTGACTTCAAAACATTACGCTCACCTTTGCTTATTTGTGTTTGAAGAGCCTCTCTGTAGCTCTTTTTTACTGGTTCATGGTGATTATCTTTTCCCATCATGTTTTTCCTGCTGGATACTCCAACAATCAATATCTGCAACACAATAATGTATTCCTAAACAGGAGACTGTGTTCAATTTCCACGATTTCAAATGTTAACTTTTCTGAAAGAACTTTATCAACAATTCTAAATTTCATTAAAATGTCATTTTAAAATCACGCAGTTTCTGAGGCTGCTGTATAAGCGGTATGCTCGTGGCCATCGTTGATCATTTGCTGGTTAAGATGAAACACTCAAGGTTTGAAAGAGCAGGCGAGTTTTACACGGGAACAAAAAAATGATATGCTGTTCTGATTATACTAGGGAGTCTGATTATTGAAATATTGTCTTTCATTTAACTTACGTTACTTTTTTTTATGTAAAAAGGTACATTTCTGCAGACAAAAATAATTATTGATCTTTGGAGTTATTTAAATTGTAGAAGGAAATGTAAAATATGAAACATTTAGTAGTAATGTGCAGAAAACGTACCAGGTGTCCAATTTCTCTGTTGAAGGTTTTACTCTCAGTTTCACAGAAATGAAACTATAAAATACTTCCTTGTTTATGGGAGTGGTTTATTCCCAAACATATCATCATAGATGGTTTAAGCTCCTAACTCTTGACAACATGAAAGTCATTAACAGTCGTTTCTCGTTAATTTGAATTGATTCTGGAATCAAATAAGTTTTGGTACTGCTGTATAATGGGTTTATTAAATAACGACAAGTAAGAATTACAAAGGTATGTTGTTTTAGTTATCGGTTTCAACACTGGTCGATTCGGACAAAAAATGTCAGTTTCAACCAAGCCACAACGCAGACATGCCTGGGATCGATCGATGTCTTTACGATTCGTAACAGATCCTAAACAATTTAGCTCTCGTAAACTGTTTGCTGTTATTTCAAGCTGGGGGGGAAATACAAATCTGCTCTAGTCGTTTTCTTTCACAACACCAGCGTCGTGTGAGCAACATTAAAAAAAAATCCGGTTCATCAAAATACAAGAGACCAACGTATTACTTCAAAACGGACATAATTTGAGTTTATTAATTTTTGAAGAGAATGTACCTCTCAAAACATTGACAGAAATTCATATTTGATCATATTTAAGAGTAATTTCAATAAAAAGTGGGTATTAAAACACGTTCCAGGGGCAACATTCAGAAAATGCCAGTAACTGAATATGGAACAGATATTGCCTCACTGATCATGAACGATTGAATATTCCACAGAGAAATCAATTTAGGAACTGTTCAGGAGACTGTGTAGAGTAATACAAACCTGTCAAACCACGACGAACAATGTACTTCATCTAGCAACACAATATTTTCCACACCCTCTTTGTCCACAATGTAGCTCAATAGATAAGAAACACATATTGACTAATGCAGAAAAACGATTCTATACGCTGCAGTGAATGTGTTGTAGGAAATGTTCAGGAGAGTCTATAGTGTGATAATATGCAAAAAAAATCATGGGGAACTGTGTATTTGCAATTGTTGCTGGCATTTTACTCAACCCATCCCATTGGCTACAATGTAACTCAGTGGATATGAAATACATATTGCCCAATAGAAAAAAAAACGATTCTATATGCCGCAGTAAATGTATTGTAGGAAATTTCCAGGAGAGTCTACAGAGTGATGCCAGCAACAATTGCATATACACAGTGCCCCTGTATGTTTTTGAATATTATCACTCTATAAACTTTCCTTAACATTACCAACAATACATTTTTGCAATATACACTAAGCAAAGTGGCAAAATTGATTATTTAAGTATGATTAAAATCGCGTTTTTTTGGCGGACTTTTATTTTCAAGGCATAATCCGAAAACCGGACGTCTTATTGTTGCTACGGAATATCTAATGTTGCCAACATGACGCTAATCTCTTTCACGTAGTGGGTCGGAGTACGACCGCTGTCAATGGAAACGGAGAAAGAGGAGGGGTGGTCGAACATATTAGCGTCATGCAGGCAACATTAGAGATTCCGCAGCAACAATAAGACTTCCGGTTTTTGCATTTTCCTCTCAAAACATAGAAAACCATTCATGTTTGACCATATTAAAGAGTAAATTCAATAAAAAGTCGGCATTAAAAGACGTTCCAGGGGCAAAATTCCGAAAATAACAATGACTGAATATGGAATAAATATTGCCTCACTGCTCATAAACTATTGAATATTCCACAGAGAAAGCAATGTAGGAACTGCTCAGGAGAGTGTGTAGAGTAATACAAACCTGTCAAACGATCGGTAGTGGTGTGCTCCATCTAGCAACAATATATTTTCAACACCCTCTTTTTCCACAATGTCTCTCAATGGATATGAAATACATATTGCCCTATAGAGAAAAAACTATTCTATATGCCGTGGTGAATGTATTGTAGGAAATGTTCAGGAGAGTCTAGACTGTGATAATATGCAAAGAAATCAAGGGGCACTGTGTATTTGCAATTGTTGCTGGCTTTTTACTCCGCCCATACCATTGGCCACAATGGAATTCAGTGGATATTAAATATATATTGCTCAATAAAAAAAAACAGTTCTATATGCCGCGGTGAATGTATTGTAGGAAATGTTCAGGAGGGTCTACTGAGTAAATATCTTCAAAGAAATCAAGGGGCACTGTGTATTTGCAATTGTTGCTGGCTTTTTACTCCACCCATCTCAGTGGCCACAATGGAATTAAGTGGATATGAAATACATATTGCCCTATAGAAAAAAACTATTCTATATGCCGCAGTGAATGTATTCACAGTATTTGCCATTGTCGACTCCCTTACACCTGTCGTGGTTGTTCAGGCCTGCGGAGTAGACCAGACCTTCGCTGGAAGGCTGCCTTACTCCGGGAAGGATGCATTTCCCATTTCATCAGAAAAATATAGATACCGTTAAGATAGGCATTGCGGAATTGTTGCAGTATTACTGCAATGGGAATACTCCAATGCTTCCAACATGCACATTTTACATAGGCATTGCAGTAGATTGTAATTCATTGTGTCGCATATAGGACCTCTGGGCTTGAATAAAGCATGTAATACAACACAGTTTGGTGTTTAGTTTAACTATGCTTTTTGGAGGAACAACGAGTTCTGCCTGTGAACAGCTTGTCCATTCAGCTAACAACACCAGATTTTCTGCTTTCCTTATCAATCCAAAATCACATTGGGGCCTACAATATCATCATAAAGGGGCTTCGGTTACATTTTTCTGAAGCCAGAGCCAGAGATTTTTCTGTAATCATCACAGTGTCTGCTGCCAAAAAACAAATGTATATGTACTTGAAGATTTATAAATAACAGAATATAATTCACAGTATACTGAAATTGGCAGCATATGAAGACTTGGTATGAAAAGGATGAAAAAGAAACTGATGATAACCTGTTGAAATGCTTTACCAAAAAGTGTTAGGTGAAACAAGAAACTGACAATAACATTGTTGCAATGCTTCACTGAAACGCTTTGGTGAAAAAGAAAATGACAATGACATTGGAACAATGCTTTACTTAAAGGCTTCAGTGAAAAACAGCTTTCATATCAGAACATGTCCCTCACTGAATAGAGTATAAAAAAACTGATCTGAAAATCTTTTCATACAGCAGGCACTGCTAGTGAACTTTATTTGGAAGCCATGACTACGGTTACTCTTCCTGAGCTCAAAATAAAAATCTACGATAATATACAGCTCAGGAAAAATTGAGACCACTGCACATTTTTCTATCCTTTAAGAGTGCGAAACAGAAGGGTTAAATGGGTTAAAAAGAGACCA
The DNA here is from genome assembly GCA_016801105.1 of Esox niger. NCBI lineage: Eukaryota > Metazoa > Chordata > Actinopteri > Esociformes > Esocidae > Esox > Esox niger. The sequence continues at coordinate 38,131 of JACXGJ010005413.1, forward strand.
CTGCAAATGTAATGCTTCTGTTCCTCACTGTCAATGGGAGGGATATATAAAACTTTCTATATATAAACTGTCAATGGGTGGGATATATTTGGCAGCAGGTGACTATTCTGTCCTCAAAGTTGGGTAAGAGTTAGGACCTGAGTGACTTTGACAAGGGACAAAATGTGATGGCTAGATGAGTCAGTCTTTAAAACTGCAGGCCTTGTGGGTTGTTCCCGGTCTGCAGTAGTCAAGGAAAATCGGTGATCCAGCGAGAGGGTCAAGGGCAGCCAAGACTGATAGATGCACGTGGGGAGCGAAGGCTGGCCCATGTGGTCCAATCCAATAGATGAGCTGCTGTAGGCTGTCCCTCAAATAATAGCCAACCAACATTAAATGATGCTGTTATATGACTCAAATTACTGTTACATGACTTCTATCACTATCAAATGACTAGCTCTATTCTATGACCTTCTTGACAAACTTGCTCTTTCAAACACTTCTCTCTTATTTCCATTTGCATGTGTGTGTAAAACGCTTACTAACAACACTCAAAGTAACCTGATTTCATCCATTTATGCACACAGTTTCAAAACATTTTGAAAACTACACCTGTTGGACCGGTTGGAGCTTGCAGGTGGTTTTGTGACATCCAACGTGTATTTCAAAATGAGCTTCTGGTACACTGCATCGAAACAGTAGAGCAGGGCAAACTGAACAGTGCTTCGGAGCTTAGCGTTCATTCGTCCTATCCCTACTGTGTACCGACCTCTGCTGACATGGACTTCCTCCTGCTCACTCCCTGCCTGCAGTGTTCTGGACCTTGACAAACAATGACTTGTCTATGCACTGGGATTGTTTACCATAATACGGAACCGAACACCTGCATCAGTCTCCCTGAATCTGCTTTTGGGACTCACCCTGAGTGTATGGTTCAGCGGTTACAATGTCCGAGACAGCAAACCCTCAGAGAACATCAAGACAACCCAACTAAATGCATGCATGGTGTCATGAAATAAAATTGACAGCAATATGAAATAAATATGAGCTATTATTGATCCTTGGTTGATAAATAGTCAGTTTGTGTTGGATGGCAGGGAACAGAAAAATAATTTACTGGTCAAGAGGGTCAAGCCATGATTCTCTCCACTATGACTCACTTCTT
>JACXGJ010005414.1:0-39273 GCA_016801105.1 Esox niger
CGTTTTCTGGTTAGCTAACGTAAATTGAAGTTGGTGGTTTTAATATAAGGTGTTTGTTATTAATTGGAGCTAGCTAGCTTGTGCGCGTGCGTGTTTCAGTTTTGCTAACTTCGCGTGGACCTGTGAAAATCATGTGAAGTGAGGATATTTGTCCAGTCTTCACTTTTAAATGTTTAAGTTATTTTTAGTTTTCGAATTTGGCTCCGAATTGGGGTTTAGGATTCAATTTAGGAATTTAGGCCTGCGTTCTGCAGTTATGGATGTGTTAAGGACAGGAACGTTAGTTTTCAATCCTAATAAATTGCTGGTCCTTACTTTGATAGGAAAACTAATGTATGTGTGGGTGACAGAGAGAGAGAGACAGAGAGAAAGAGACAGAGTCACAGACAGAATGACAGAGTTATTTCAGCAGGTCCCCACTATGGAGAATATGATTTCCATCTCTTCGGTTATGTTTGAGGAGGAACATACGATTTGACATAATTTGAATTACTGGTTAGATGTAGGTGCAGTGAATAGAGAACATGTATTTCTGGTTCATGGTTAGGTCTCAGGCCCCGAAAAGAGGATAGAAAGACCAATGTTTGCGTCTCTGTCTCAGTCTAGATATAACTTGTGTTTTTTTGATAATGTCAGGGAGCTCCGCCCCTGTATAGGAGATGCAAGCAGTGTTCAGACTGGCAGTAATTGCAGTCCCTATGGGTGTGCTGCTGTCCAGAACCATGGCATGGATGTCCACTGGCAAAACTCACCCTGAACTCATCAATCATCTGAGAGGTATGAGCCAAGATTCGTGTCATTAGTCTAAGCTAGCCACACATGTAGTTGTTTCCAGCCGTATGTTACTGGGCTGAATCTAGGAAATAAGGGGGAGGAGCTCTACTTAGTGAGATCCTATTGGGCAACATTGGCATCTTCCAGTATGTCTTTATATTCTTTTACCCCCTTTTCTCCCTTTGCTGGTTTTGTCCCATTGAATTGAATCTACGGCCCTACGGTTTCCTTGCAACACAGCATTCGGTTGTGGCCATCAAATAGCGCCTTAGACTGCTGCAACTCCTGGCGACATGTATAGTCTAAAAAAGCATTGTCTAATCTGGTCGTATCATTCTACTTTTGGGGACAGGAAACAAATAATCAATGTTTTTTATCCATTTAAAAATAGTCATAGTGCAATGTTTGAAATATTACGTGAACCAAACATGCCTGTCTGGTGAAGTAGGAAACAGGTGCAAGCTTTTAGACTTTGCATGTATTTATTCATGTCTTTTTTTGCTGGTGAATACAGATGCCCATGCTTTGCTAAAAAGCCAATGAATTTCATCCTTGTCCTCTGAAAGTGTATTCCTTCACTCCATAGAACACGGAGTGATCCGCAGTGATCGGGTGTTTGACGCAATGCTTGCCACAGACCGAGGGATCTACTCAAGAGACTACCCCTACGCTGACTCCCCTCAGTCCATAGGTACATTCCAAGCAGTATGCAGACATATCCGTACCAAGCTGTTAAAAATGGCCTAACGGACACCGTTTTGTCCTCTGTGTCCTCAGGATTCAGGGCTACAATCAGTGCTCCACACATGGTAAGTGTCTCAGAATAGTTAGCGGTAAATTCCAGTGTCAGAGCAATGACACTCAGTATGGTTGCTGTCCTGGTTTTTCCCAGCATGCACATGCCCTCGAAGTGCTAAGTGACAAGCTAGCAGACGGCGCCACTGCTTTGGATGTGGGCTCCGGTAGTGGCTACCTCACTGCGTGCTTTGCAAGGATGGTAAGTTACAGAACTAATTTGTCCCCAGTCTGAGTTTGCAGTTTACAAAGGTCGTATTTGTGGTATTTCCTCATGGTCATCTGCTCGTTAGGTAGGACCCACAGGGAAAGTAGTGGGGATTGAGCACATTGATGAACTGGTGGAAACCTCCGTGAGGAACGTCCAGGCAGACAACCCTGAGCTGCTCACGTCAGGGCGGATCAAGCTTGTTGGCAAGTTCAGACGACATACAATGCTAATGATTCATCACGTTTCCTTGTGAAATAATGAATGGTACAAATGTGGAGTTGGCGAGCTGTGTCTAGTCTCCTTGATATGGTGTGTTGGATGACCTCGGACCAGTGGTTCATTATGTGTACTCTTGTGTGTGTGTTTTTCTCAGTTGGAGATGGACGGTTAGGCTACCCTGATGGAGCTCCGTATGATGCCATTCATGTTGGGGCGGCTGCTCCCACGCTCCCTAAAGCTGTGAGAACTTTACAAGTGGATAACTTCCAACTCTTTGTTTGTCTCTACCGCCCATCAACGTTGAGGGGTGGCTAGCGGGAAAAAATCTGATCACTTTCACTGGTGGATCTGGAAGAAGTTGTAAATTTGAAACGGGGTGATTGGTTGTCCTCGGTGGCACAGTTGTTTTTAGGGGGTAGCACAAAACTGACCACCGCAGTTTAGGTTTGAACGTTGACTGTGCCGCTAGCTGAGGAGTGGCTGGGAGCTTCTTGGCGACTTCCTTAGGCAGCTCACGCTCCTGTAAATTTGGCGGTGGTCACCAGGTGAACGAGCCTGTACGTGATTTACTGGTTTGAAGAACAATGTGAAAGAATTACGCAAATTGTATTTTTGGTCTTTGGCAAATTGAACTAATCATAAAATGTTAATTGCATTCATGCCAATAAGCTTTTTGGACCTGTTGTCAAAAAGACATCTGACCATAGAACTTGGTTCCAATCAATGTTCCAATCAGGCAGTCCCTGGGTGTTTATCTTTATGAGAGTACCGGCCTCCTTCTGGCCATATGTTAATACATATATCTTGTTGGAATTAAGCTGAATTTTAGATTTGGAGACTTGATGATGTGAAGATCCTACCAACTTCTGCAATTCTCCAACAGTGATCTTTGGATTAAAAAAATAAATACTTGCCATGCCAGTCCATCACCGCTTTAGTTTGAACATAAGTGTTGCCTGGGTAGTGGAGATTGGTATTTTTAGGCAGGTACCAGTTTTCTTAAAATAGCCATGACATTTCTAGGGGTGTCAATAAGTGTGACACACAATCTTGCCAGAACATTTTTTTGTGTGTTTTTTTTTTTGTTGAAACAATTTTACCTCAAAAGTTATATTTCTCTTGTATGTTGACTGTTCAATCACGTAAAAACCTTTTTTTGAAGGGTTTTTACCAAGGGTGCTTTTTGCTAAGGGTGCTAATGATTTATTATATGTTAATTATATTATTTTTTGCCATGAAAAAAATATTTTGGAAGGAAAAGTAACTCAAACTAATGTTACCCTGGGCTGCTTTCCTTGCAAATGAATGTATTTATTTTCCGGGAAACTAATCTCAACACTGCTGGCCTGGATGGATTTTATTAAGGGTGCTTTAATGTCAGTACCTTTTCTTTTTCAAATCAAAATAATCAGTATTATATCAAAGCATTATTACACCATTATGTGCATTGTGATGACATAATTATTATACCAATGAGGGCATTTAGGCATCAGAATGTTATTATAACATTAAGGGCTCTATGAGGTCAGGCATTATGATTTAGGGGCTATTATACCATCATTATTATACCATTAAGAGCCTTATAATGTCAAGAATAATCACATTAACACAACAGTTTCACATCAATGTCTTTTCAGAGCCGAGGGAAAGTAAATGAGTTTATTTTCCCAAACTGAAGAAAACACATTTGAAACACCTTCAATGGCCAATTATACTGTCGTAGTGCTTGTCGTACATTCGGTCGTTCAGTCAACGAGTGTTTTAATGCTGCAGCTCCTGGATCAGTTGAAACCCGGTGGGAGACTGGTGTTGCCTGTTGGCCCTGACGGGGGAAGCCAGGTCCTGGAACAGTACGACCGCCAGAGTGACGGCACATTCATCAGGAAAGCCCTGATGGGGGTGATTTATGTTCCATTGACTGACAAGCGGCGACAATGGCCAGGGTGTGTATACTATATATGTACTGTACAGTATTGGCTGTCATTATTGTTTTCACTTAGTTCATCCTCCAACATCTGAAATGGATTCCCTGTGAGAGCCTTTTTTGTGTTTGTTTGTCTTTCCAGAGGTGAACTTTGAACTCTGCTGTGTGGCGTGTGTGCCCCTGCAGGAGGTGGCGCTGGTGCTGCTGCTCTTGATTTCCCTCAGATCTCCAGTTTTCGGCTGCCTAGCAACATGTCCTGTGTGCTTATTGACTACCATCAGACTGCAGATGATCATTGTCCAAAGGGTTGAAGAGGTTCCAAAGGGCTTTTTGATGAATGAGTCTGTGGTTGAGAAAATCGCTTGCGATTGTTCCCGTTTTGTACATGGAAGAGTTGCGTTCAAAACATTGACTGGCTGAAAGGTCGGCTCATGTAAAAAGTGACATAAAATCCATATATGGTATGTAATTATACAAAAATTCACGATTTGATTTCTTGATAAGTCAACCAATATACCTGTTTTAATGTTAGATGCAAATCAAGTAGGCTAACATACATTACCTTAATTGCTTTGTAACAGCAACATGAACGTTTTTTTTACCAAGGAATGAGTGTAGATGCACTTTATATTGAAAAATATCTATTGTGCTTTAATTGCCAAAATGTGTAAATAAATTGTTGTGTAGAAAATACCTAATGTGTTAATGAATGGGAAGTATCTGTGTATCTGTGCCAGTTTGTCTTTATCTGTTTAGTCTTTGCCTTTTATAAGAAGACATGAAAGCTGTTCATTTAGATGTATAATTATAATTGCTCTGTGTGTAAAGCCTGTTTAATTCAGCGAGACAATAATACCGATTTTAAACAGGCTGCTGTCCGCAACAACCACATCTACGTCATCAACAGGCGTCCGTAGTTACAGAAGGAAGACCCCTAATTTCATTGCAGCGTGTGTGTTTGGCGCACACGTTTTTATTTACCTCTCAATCGTGCATTTTTTTTAAGGAAGTACCTGTCTCTGTGCGCCAAAACAAATGCGAAAAAATGGTTGATAATGTCATAGCATAATCACTTGCCGGACCTTGCGTTGCATTACAAACCCATGTTACAAATTAGAGATGCACTTTGGAAAGTGGCAAAAGAACGTACGTGTTATATCACAGTTAATGAATTGACGTCTAGAATACATTCGCGTAAACAGAATTGTATAGTAACGTCAAAAACAATGGAGTCGGCAGAAGTTAAAGGGGAGTCAGAAGAAAATAAATCCAACACCACGACAGCCACTTCTGTCACGGAGGACGAGTTCAGAGAAACCGCTAAACGTAAGAGCGAAGAGGAGGGTGGCCCAGAGAAAAGTAAACGTGGAAAGAGACAACGAGGAGGGGGTGGAAAGAAACAACTTCGTCCCGGAGAAAGATACATTCCTCCCCCTCAAAAACGCAATCCCGGAGTTAGCTTCAACAAAGAGCATTTTGATGAAACAACGTATTACTTCGAAGGAGGTCTACGCAAAGTGCATCCCTACTACTTCGACTTCAAAACGTATTGCAAGGGACGCTGGATTGGGAAAAGTCTTCTCGAGGTTTTCCGCAGTGAATTCCGAGCTGAGCCTCTGGAATACTATATTAGGGCCTCCAAGCTAGGACGGATCCGACTCAATGAGACTCCAGTGGAAGATCTCTCCATAACACTCAGGGTAAGTTCAGTCTTGGTATTTTTGCCTCCCTGGCTTTGTCTAAATGTTTAGCTGAGTTAGATATAACAGTCAGTGCTGGCCCCCCAAAAATGTCAGACTCGTCTTTTCCCTTCAGAACAATGACTTCCTACGGAACACAGTGCATCGTCACGAGCCTCCGGTTGTTGGACGTCCCCTGGAGATATTGGAAGATAACGGGGAGGTGTTGGTAGTTGACAAGCCAGCCTCGATGCCGGTACATCCGTGCGGGCGCTTTCGTCACAACACGGTCATCTTCATCCTGGGAAAGGAGCGAGGTATATGCGGTCTTCACACTGTGCACCGACTCGACCGCCTCACCTCTGGCGTTCTGCTCTTTGCCCGCACCCTAGAAGTGTCCCAGAAACTGGACGTGTTGGTGCGAGACAGACAGGCAAGTAATTCTCATTTTCAGTTATTCTCCATTTTGGCGGTGCGAAATGCAAACTTAAATTAAACATTGATATGTTTAGATCAGTATTTAAACATATATATGTGTAATGTATAGTACTAAGTTATTATTTTTCACCACTTACAAGTTTGGATCTCCCCTGACTGAATACATATAGTTGTTGACACAATGGTGCTCGTCTTTTACAGCTGGAGAAGGAGTATGTCTGTCGAGTGAAGGGGGAGTTTCCAGAGAGTGAGATCACCTGTGAGGAGCCCATCCTGGTTGTGTCCTTCAAGGTCGGGCTGTGCCGGGTGCACCCAAAGGGCAAGGAATGCCGCACGGTCTTCAAAAGACTGAGCTGGAACGGCCATTCCAGTGTGGTGCGCTGCCGCCCTGTCACTGGCCGCACCCACCAAATACGCGTACACCTCCAGTTCCTGGGTCACCCCATCGTCAACGACCCTGTCTACGGCTCCTCCGCTTGGGGTCCTGACATGGCAAGGGGAGGCCTGGTGGGCATGAGCGACGAGGAGCTTCTCAAAGCAATCCTTGAGGAGCATCGTTCCAAAGAGAGTCTTCATCTCCTGGACATCCCAGACGAGCTGCAGGTGAGCGACGCTCTGTCCGACGTCTGCGGTACCGGTGCGCAAGCACCCGAACCAGAACCGTCATCAGGGATTTGCAATTCTGTGTTAAGCGACTGTGACGGGAATGACATAGACCAAAGTGCGAATCGGGTCCCTGTCAGTCCAGCCTCACCTGGGGCAGTGCCTGGACAAACTGAAGGAAGTGGGGATAAATCTTGTAACTCAGCTGCTACAAATGCAAAAGATCCTCTGTGTAGTGAGTGTAAGATTGTCCGTCCAGACCCAACTGAAAAGGAGCTCATCATGTACCTCCATGCCTTGCGCTATAAAGGACCGGACTTTGAATATACAACTCGTCTACCTGACTGGGCCAAGGATGACTGGGTTGAGGACTAGGGAACTAATGTGTTACTGTACACAGTAAGTTCAGATAGTTCCCCCTAGAACTATATCATGAAGTGATCACTAGATGCAGTGTTCGCAAATGTTGTTTCGTTGAGTTGGACGTTAAACTTGGCACAATGTGAAACAAGTGTCGCTGTTCATTTTATGGCACACAGTTCGGTTAATGCGAGATAAAATCTCCATAGTTAATTTCCCTCTGACTTAGAGATTTACTGGACCAAACTACTTTCAATTGGATTGTCAGTTTTTATTTAAACAGCCAGGGAGATTTGTTTCCTAGGGTTTTTGAACAGTGTCTATAACAGAAGATGCATTACATTTTAATAAAAAGTGTTGACAATGAAATTGTATCTGTGACATTGAAGGAGACATCCTTTTCTGCAGGAAAAATACACTTTATTTATGACTTCCCCATCTGAAAGCAAAAATCACCAACTGAATTATCAGCAACATTTTACTTCTGCTCTTAAAAATCAATGTGGGTTATTTTAAAAACATCACCCAAGACAAATAATTGATTAAAAGGAATCACTTTTGGGGGATAAATTCCAAGGCAAACAGGCACATCTGACAATTGCAGTCAATTCTTATTAAGGTCATTGCATCAGACTAAATGGACACCTCTTATTCTGGCTTGTTTTGAGCACACCACAATTTTGACCAAAAACACATCTCTGAAACACTTTTTATCCACAAATTTAAACGAGACTCCTCTTACACAAAACACGTACATATTTACATTTTCACTATGGAAAAAGGACTGCAAGAGAAAAGTAAACTTGGCACATGCTTTTGCATTCAACACAAATATCCCAACACTGATGATGTAGGAAAACATATTTGAACAGATTTTCCAGCTGTTTGTACAGTGTTGTAAAGGATGTTTGCTTTGCTGATGTGGTACATTACTTAATACCAAGGCAAGCCTTTGTAGAGAATGTATTACTCTTCACATGATGCCGAATGGTAATTTCTTGGCACAGTGCTGTAGGTTATGTACAACTTAGCAGGCTGGTAAAATCCGCCTCATTTTCATTGTCACAGAGCAAGGCTCTAATATACCTCTTAACATCTGGAATGTGTGCGAACGTGCCCATCATAAGTCACTGATTAATGTTACTCTTCTCGGCATTGGCTTTGAACAGCAGCATGGTAGTATGTGCCGACAATGGAATGGTTACAAAATGTATATGACATCACACTAAGTTTTGACTTTGTGATTTGGCTTGCATCACTTTGTATTGTTTCAAGATAAACTGAGGTGTTCCCTTTGTTTTGGTGGTGACTGCCTCTAGTATGGAATTGATAGGCACCAAGCAAATCTTATTCAATTTAACATTAATTTCCAAGAATCTTTCCAAGTGATGGATACAGAACTGCGATGGTTTGGTTGTAGACCAAGTCCAGAGGTAATCCATGTTCCAGTTTCTACCTAGCTGTGAGTTTTCAAATCGGTTACGAATTATCTTGATCTTTGCAGCATTCCACAGGTAGCAACACGTGCCTAACTAGACCTGGTTGGTCTTCCAGTATCCTTCACCAGGTTGTCTGTCATTACACTAATAAACCTGAACCGAACACTCCCGTTTGCTTTGTTTAGACGTGTCTTTTGCAATCTCATTCAGGTTGTATCCTCCCTTGGCCCATCTCTTTTGATCCACACGTCAGGCAAGTCTGGTTTGCTGTTTGGCAACATGACCGGTCCTTCGCTCTGGCTAGTGAGACCCCTCCCACACCCCGGAGAGGCGGTCTCATACATGATCTCCCTCAGAGAGAGACGCAGGGTATCCCTCTTTCCGTTGAGGTGTCCTGGTTGCGGTTCCAGGTTCCCCTCTGCTTCGAAAGAAGGTTGTAGGTTTGAGGGACCAGGTTCGATGTCACTCAGGCAAGTCTCATTGGAATCCTCCAGCCCCTCGAATGAACTCTGAGGTGACAGCAGACGTTTGTGGGGTTGACTCTCAGAGGGACTGTCTGGAGCCTCATCCTTTGAGTGGGAGGGCAGGTAAATGGTTTCGATTGTCTGACTGATAACGGTCTCCTCCATACTCGAAGTGGAGGACAGCGATACGTTCCAGTGCTTGACGCCAGTGGACTGTCCTCTGCAGGTTTTGCACAACAGCTTTTCCTTCGCTTTGACGCCCAGTGGAGCAACTGCGAGGGGGTTCTCTCGGTAGGGGGACGAGGTCTGCAAAGCCGGGGGTGGTGCACAGCCTTTGTGGTGTCGACCGCAGACCTCTTTACTATCTGCCGCAGTGTTGCTCCTCTCCAGGTCCCTCCTGGGACTCAACCCAACAAACTGAATGTCATCTGAGAGAACCGAGGGCCTGTTGGATAGCTTGCTGGTGCATGTGCTGTTTTCAAAGCTGTCATTCAGTTGACAGGCCAGTGGCTGAAGCTCATACTGCTCTGGCTCCTTCCCGCCCGGTCGCTGTCTTTGGCGCTGCTGGTTCGGGTAAAGATAATTACCCTCGTCTTTACTGAAATTCCGTCTAACTCGCGATCTCCCAAAAGCCCCGTTGGCTGCCGAAGTCGAGGTCCTGGTGTCTGTTGCTGAGCAGGAGGGCAGGCCATCAGCCCCCTGTTCAGACGAGCGCGGTGGCATTATCTTCCCACAGTCTCTTTGAGGGCCAAAAAAGCAACACAGAGACTGGAAAAAGAAGGTGGCAAACCCACATGCTACACATTTCACAAGAAATAAGAAAATCCCAAGCTTTCTGAACAACAAGGCTGTCGTAGGGAGCATGATGATCCCCACACAACAGAAAGCCCCGGATCCTATTGCCACAGGGCAGCCCATTCTTTTCAGAGAATGCGCGACTCTTCCAATTCTATCAGTGTGCGGTGCTGAATTATATGCTATGCAGTAGTTGGTTAAAAAGTCAACCGACAGCCCGGCGGCGGCTGATATGAAGAGTGCCTCCACACCACTGAGCTGCCATTCCAGGAGGACAAGAAGACCGACAGTAACGAAAACACTCCCCCCAACGGCAGCGGTGCCGTAGATGCTCAGCGGAATATTCCATGTGGTCAGAAGGAGCAAGGCAAATGTCAGGGCCACGGAGAACCCCGTAACAACAAGGGTTTCTGAGCTTAGGCATTGCTGCAAGTCAAAGAGTGTCAACTGACTGGCAAACCATCCCTTTTTCAATCCTCGTGGTGCCCCGGAAATCTCTCTGTTGAACCACGACAAAATATCATTATAAAAACGGGAGGTGTGACTGAAGTTGTAACTATAGCGATACGTCGTCCTGAACACCATTACCAAGGCTGCTATTCGATCATTTGCTTCGAAATACAGTCCCCCAACATGGGACAAGTAACCTTCGGCATGCTGCTCAGCCACCATCATGCTCAGGCACTGTTCAAAAACGCCTGCTGGGTAAGGAAAAGGAATATTGTTGCAGCAAAATTGAAAGGCGTCCTCGCTCTCTGAGCAACGGCGAATAGACACCCAGCGTATGAGTTGCTCGACAATGCAGACATTGTCCGTTGCACCCTCATTTTCCGATGATGATGACGATGGTAAATAGAAGCTTTGGTTTTGAACTCTTCCACACAAGTCTCTCAACCAAACCTGAGCGTCGGGGCTACTCATGTTGAAATCTGGATCCATAACTAACGATCCATTGCTTTTTGGATCAAAGTGATTGCCATTGTCGATTGGTATGACTCCCCAAACAAGGGTTAAAGTAATAAGCTTGTCCTCCCCATTCACCAGCCGTTCAAACATAAATTGGTGGCGATATTCAGCGTCATACCTTTCAAAAGGATGACTGGAGCGGAATAACTGAGTGGCCCTGTTGTCTAAAGTGGGCAGTCTCATTCCAGGGTCCACAACTGAGATGTATGTTCCCCCTGCAGCCAACACAGCAAACCAGCAGACCCAAATGTATCTGAACTTTACAACTCCGCAAGGGAGAACTTTCAAAAAAAGTAAATTGGAGGTGTCGGAAAGTCCACGCTTTAACTCTCGCAGTTTCTGACCCAAGCTGAAGAGGCAGCGCTTTCGTGAGCTTGTGTCCCAGAAACCAGCAGGACTTTTTGTGCAGCAAGGCTTCCAGGCCTGTGCAGTAACGGAGGTTGAGGCAGCCACAGTGTAACGCTCGCGCAAAATAAGAGAACTGGGAAGCCATGCTAGGGCTGAAAACGTACAAATTAAGGAAGCTGTTCCCAGGTACACCGCGAAACATCTTACTGCCATAATGCTACTTAAGTACCCCGAGAAGAATGTGGCACTTGAAGTAAGGCCTGAGGCCAATATCAAATATCCGACCTCTTGGAGAACTCTGTTTACTCTCTTCGGGAGAGAAGCAGGTGGATTCTGGGAGAGCTGTAGGTTCCAGAAGTCGATGAAGGTGAAGACCTGGTTGGAGCAGCTACCGAACAGGATGAGAGCTGAAGCTAAGTTGAGGAAAGGGAAGAATGTCAGCTGGAAAACGACTTTGTAGAAGAAATATGACGTCAAGAGAGAACCCACGATTGCCACTAAAGACAGTGCTGATAGGTAGAGGGACCGCAAATAAAGGGCCATGGTGACCAACAGTGACACTACAGCCAGAACCGGATAGACGGCGTCCCTAGCCAGGTAATACTTGAATAGCTTTTGCTTTATGCCAAGGTCCATTCCTGTAATGGTAGTGTTCTTATATGTAAGCTCACGACCTTCAAGGCTGCTCATGTATATCTCCATCAAGTGATCACCCTTTTCCACTGGTAGAAACAAGAGGCTGTATTTCAGCGAAGGGACCTGATACTCCACTGTATGTGGGCCCAGGAAGTCCTTATCAACCAGGTAATGCAGTATCTCAAACACAGCTCGCGTGTGTTTGCACCGCTGAGGCACCAACACACAGTTGCCCTGCTTCCCCCTCTCCGCACAATATGCCACGAGGCTTCCGTCGTGATAGTACGGGGCACAGTAGCGGAGCAGGCTCAGGCTCTCGGACACCTGCAAAGAGGTAAGGCTGAGACAGGATGAGGCATTGCTGAGAAGTGCCAGGTAGTTTCCCAGTGACCAACTTGGACAGCATCTTCCTGTAATCATGCCACCGTCCACTTCCAGTCGGATATGTTGCTTGCAGAGATCTTGGAACGGCGGTTGTGAACGAATCTGAAACGGGAGAAAGAGAGGTGTGGCATTTTAACGTATCCACGGACCAGTATGACAACTGATTCTAAACTGATTACCTGTGGAGACGTCGATGTAGTTGATGTTCCGTACACATTTTACTGCAAGAGCAAATTGAAAAGGCCATATTTTATAGCAACTGTTCACATAATTTGATGTACCAGCCAGTATTGATCAATAATACTTTTTTTGTCTTCCAGATTTTTTAAAGGTTCCTTACAAGTTCTCTTGCTCAGAGTCTTTAATCTATTTGGCTACCCGATTTCATGGTCTGGTTAGTTATTCTGGATACATGGCAGATGGCCTGCAGATGAAGATGGGTAAAGACCTACCCTGGCCTGCTCCATCTCACACATGGAGTAGATTGCCTTCAGGCTCCAAAGACTGGCAGAGTTTCCAGAGCGAAAGACCAGCTGGGCATAGCGTTCTCCTGTGATGCCACAGATGGAGACAAGAACATGGCACCACTCATCAAAAACAGACATTTAAAACAAGCTAGAGATCTTTTATGTTTTGCTCATTACTGGATGTAATGATGAGTAGGTGGCTCTACATTTACAAATGTGCTTATTTTAAGATGTTTTAATTGATAACAGGACTGCTTCCTCCATTTTAAATGCATTCCATTCCTCTAGTAAAAAAAAACAGCATAATGTGTAAGAGGTAAATGTTCTCAGTAGCTGACCTGGAGCGTCGCAGAGAAATGCGCCCTGCGCTGATACTCTGTCCAGCATCCGTCTGGAGCGTATTATGGATGAACGATCCCGGGTCCCACCGGCGTTCCCTCCACTACCGTGTCTATAGCTGCATAATAAACACAAACACTAAACGCTTACATGTGAGAAATCTTCGACACAGTTCACATCCATCGCACGGGTAGTGGAAACATGACACATAGAATCCCTTCGGTATCATGCCGCAATTACATTGTTTATTATATATATACATAATATATACAAAGTATTTGCTATATATAAATATGGGTGTGTGTATGTATATGTGTATATATATATATATATATATATATATATATATATATATATATAAAAATACACAACCCTGTTTCCAAAAAAGTTGGGACGCTGTATTAATTGTAAAGGAAAACAATGCAATGATGTGCAAATCATTTAAACCCTAAATCCCCCCCATCTCATCCCCAAGGTCTTACGCTGCTATATTATTGTGCCAAGGGAGTAGGGTCACTCCCCCTTCTCCACTATAAATCCTCGGGGATCCAAGAAATGCATTTTCAAAATGTTCCCTGTCTCTTGCCCTGTTTTAAACTGAGGAGGACATGAGGTCTTGGCCCAGACCTCCAGAGAACCAGGCTTGAAAGACTCGTTGCTGTCCCTGTCCAAAGTCCTCCTGGTTGTGTTGCAGATCAAGACGATACATGATGATTTCAGCTGACACTCTGCTGATCCCCCCCCACGTTGTCCCTGTCTTTGTCCATCTTATCATGCTTCTGACCTGGACTAGGTATAAATAGACTACCCACATGCATTTATTTATTTTTAGAAATTGGACTCTTAATTTGTTCACCCGGCACAGCCAGAAGAGGACTGGTCACCCCTCAGCCTGTTTCCTCTCTAGGTTTCTGCCTACATTTCGACCTTAGGGAGTTTTTCCTAACCACTGAAATTCAACACTATTGTTGTTAGTTCCCTGGGGTTTAAAGCCGGGTGTTTTGTTGAAGCACTTTATGACACCTGCTGATGTAAAAAGGTCTTTGTAAATTATTTTGATATGAATTATGATTGATATTCAATAGAACATAGTACAAAGACAGCATATCAAATGTGGAAATTCCGAAATGTTATAGTTTTGTTATTGTTTCTGGAAAATGCCCACTTTAAATTTCTGTTTCAAAATTTGATATATTGTCTTTTTACTTTTTACTCTGTTAAATAAAAAATCAGCCTAAATGATTTGCACATCATTGGATTCTGTTTTTGTTCGCTTTTTATACAGCGTCCCAACTTTTTGGGAAATGGGGTTGTAATATATCATGTGTAATTGGAAGCATGTTGGAGAAATGTCTGGTTTCTGTACAACTGTATTCCATCCATAGTCGGGGATCTAAAAGATGACCAAATGTTGCCTGTTTTAGTGAGTAATTGTGTAATCAGGGGCTGAGCAAATGCAAAGTCCCCTGGTGCTACTTTGTTGCGGCAGCCATTTTGTCCAAGGCTCTGTGTGTTGCCAGGAGCTTGTGTTTTTTTTACAGTACCTCCCATCTGTCTCGTCTTTGAGCTGCTGTTGCGGTAACAGGGACAGTGTTTTTCCAGGCCCCGTGTTTTGCTGAAGCTTAGCCAGGGCCGACTGTCGTACTCCGATGTATGTTCCACGAGGCTCAAACCCCTGTATGAAAACATCAAAATGACTGGAACAGCTTCTGACAAAAATGATCCGCTGAAACAATTTGCATGTGGAATATGAATACCTTATACAGATTGTTTTTGGCTACCGGATGTGATTGGACGCTGATTACATGCTGATGTATGTTTAGCGAGATGTTAGAATGAATGCTTTGAAGAATTACAACTAAACCGAGCATGTAGTGTTTCTAACTTTCCTCTCACCAATTTCATGGTGTCAGATTTGTGATTTATGGCCTCGCCTCATTGCAGGAACTGCTTCTTATTACACTGCTTGCTCAACCAGGAAGTAGGTCAGAATCGGCGCGCTTGGTGTCGAGCATTCATATGCTGTACTATCGGTGACCTTGCCAGCATCCAACACGACACTAGGAGTTACCAGAGCGCGATGTTGCAAGTCAATTCTATTCAGCCATCCCTCCCCTGACCTGTATTTGCACACTGGTCGCAGTAATGGTCTACACATGTCAGTAACCATGAGTATAACTTCTGTTTATATTTGCAACGCACATGGATATTCAATTGAAGTTTGATGCTTTTCTCAACAGCCCTATTTGATCTGACATTGCACAATTATGGTTCCACTTGTCTTTCTGAGGTGACAATGATCTTTGAGAAACGTGCCAGGTGTGCCAAAACAAAGGTTTATGGTTGCGTTTGCTTTGAAAGGACTTTGGCAGAGGAAGCGGCAGAACAGCTAACAGAGACACTCACCATCAGTGGGTCGGAGAAATCTGGCAGAGGACCAATGAGAAGGCCAGCTAGGGAACATCCCAGGAGAACTGCAGCGCACCCAACGAGCACGGCCAGAGGATACTCCACCACTACCTGGGAGTAACTGTAAAGCAAATGCCACATCAAAACCGGATCTGCGTCTCTGATCTCCTTTGGACATAGTCATGGTACTGTATGTCTCATTCTGCGGTTGGACTAGAAAGTTGGGCTAGAAAGCTCAATCCTTTTTGCAGTTAGGCAAAATGTTAAATCTTTAATGCAGGTGTCACTAGTAGTACACATTATTAGTCATGCCCAACACTGTCTTGAACTTAGGGTCATGTTGTATAGCTAAATATAGGAGTAAAGCTCTGTTCAGTCCCAATTATACATGCACAGTGCACACTGGGATGCAGTGCAAATAGGGGGTAATTTCGCTGTCACCGTAATCGCAATGAGGTTGTTGTCGTGGATACTGACTTTCTATAGATCCGGCAGAGGATGTCACCATGAAAATGTTATCTTTTTCAAAACACCGGGTCACACACCACGTTTTCACCCAGTATTAGTGTTTACGCGCAATAGATTACAGACCTGACTGCGAGCATGCGGTGCGGTTTGGACTCATGGGGGCCGACGCCGTCGCGGGACCCATGCAGCCAATGGCAGCGTACAGCGTTACGACAGGCGGAGACGCGGGAGGGGCTGCGTCCTCCGCTGGTCGTGCCCGCTGAACGCTCGGCGTGCGCAGGGCCACCGGTCGCCGGGTGTGGCTCCGCGCAGGCGGCCCCTCGGACCGTCTTGCCGTGGCCACAGCAGTGACACCGTCTGGGCTGCGGGGAACGGCAGCCCTGGGGGACTTGATGGTAGAGCTGGGAGGACGCGGACGACGGGGGCCGGGGTAGGCTGCCGCTGTCCGACAAGTCCTGTTCGGTTTGGATCAGAGTCGCCTGGGCTTCCGGGAACACGTTGTCAGGGGGACAGAGCGATACCTCCGGGATCTCACTGTGACAAGGCAGAAGGGGTGGGGGGGGTTATTTATAACATCTATTGCGGCAGTGCTTGTAATCATCCAATGTACACACTGGTGTTTTCGACAAAAACGCTTCGACTCGGCTGCTTTCCCAACTGGGTGATTTTTCACTGAGCCTTGACTCAGGCAACCAAGTGGATTAGGTGAAGAATGACGTCCGGAGTATTTGGTTGCTAGAAGGCCCAATTAGGCAGTGAGAGGCTCAGTATGCCCAGCCAGTCAACATCCATATTAGGGCCCTGTAGATGGGGACAGCGGTGGACCTGACGAACAATGACTCACGTTTGTGTGAAATGTGCATTGCATTAATTATATGGGCGAGGATGTCTGTTTTCCATCACAGGAGGTAAAAAAAAGCCAATTGTAAGTGCCTATTATATGCCAAATTAACAGGACTGACCGTGGTTGATGGTTTCCTGTAAAATCAGAAATATAACATACTAGTCAAAACTTTGGACAGACCGACCCAGTAACTTGAATGGATGTCTAACCTTTTGGTTGGTACTGTGTATGGAAGTTTGCAGGGATGGGCTGCAAAATGAAAGCCTTAAAATAAAAACATTTCTTAAATATCTAGGCTATGTGGCTTAATTAATGTTAATCTTGAGAAGATTTCCAAGAAGAATAGAACCAGTTCCTCTGGTTTTACACTGATGGGACTATTAGCGTGCCGTGTTTTTATGTCAGCAATTTCGACTAGTGTGATTGAATGAAACCACAAATTATGTAATTCGGTCCAGGGTCTGAAAACGACTTTGTTTTTCCCCACATCTGGTGGATTGGATGGACTGAGACCCCCTTCACATCACCAAGACGACAGGTTGAGTAAACAAGGAACACATGATCAGAACTTCACTGCTCAGTTTACATTTCCAACCACCTAGCAGAGTGGCGTGTATCTTCACTGGTGACTCTGTGCTGTTCAAAATGTAGCTGTATAAATAATAGAAATAGTATTATATACAGTGGTCTCCAAAACGGGAGACAACTTCTCAAAACTATATGTAGTGATACCTCATGTGACCGCGTCAGGGGAGCAGTTTTTTTTCCGGGGTTCAAAATACCGTGTGTTTGTTTCCTCGGCGGCTAGCCCCTAAACCTTATGGATGAAAGCACGAGTAATTTGCCGATCGATCAGAAATGTCCGTGTAGCCCTTTAGCTGAGGTTGCGTGACACATCAAAGTGTCGGCGTGGTACAGTGGGTTACACCCTTTTGGACTGTGCTACTACACTGGTAAACATTCACTGCTTGTCATTGACTGCTTTTTATGGCGCTAGGTCATGCTTCCTCAGCTATGTAATTTGTGAATCCAATTCGTTATTGGCTTTCAAAAAATGTCCTCCCGCCAGTCTCATTAGTGGGCTCTGGTCGGTGTAGGTCGGAAAAACTTCCCCTAGCCAGAATCTGACTCCCCTTAGCGCGAACGCGCACACTATTTTCCATTGCTGTTGTTTGCTTGTGTGGAGATATTTGCCGTCAATACCTGTCAATTCTGCCTACGTTTCTCTGATCTTAGTTGAACAACACATTATTTATTTTTGTCTTTTAAGACAACAGTAAAATTATCATGTTTTCCGCATCTTATTATAGAAAAAAATCATGGAAGCGTGGAAGACGCTTGTAATAAGCAGTTTTCTGATAGGCAATTTGTATAATCAATAAACACACCCTTTCTCCAAAAGTATACAACATCATCGCCGACAACTCTCTCGTCTTAATTGACTAGTACATTTGTTAAGTCTGTAAATGTAAAATCAAAAGGAAAATGAGCAAGTTATAGCCAACCCTCCTGAGACACAGAAAAAGGTTGTGGAATTGTGAAATTTAGGAACGACTTAATGGGTAACTAATTCACAAGAACTTTACAAAAACTTTCAAGAGACAGGTTTTTTTGCCTTTTAATGGGGTAATTCCGCGAATTATGATAACGTATTATTGCATAAGCCCCGTGCACACTGCCCGCTCGCTAGCGCTACAGAGGCACGCTCCCATTTATTTCCAACCAGAGCCAGCCATTCACCGCAACGGTGGCCTGAGCTATTTTTGGAGACAAAGTCTCCTGCCAGCAGTGACAGTCGAGAGTTGAGAAATGCTCAACTTTATGCTAATTTCCACTGAGCGGGAGTTCCAAAAATGGACAATAAACTTTTATTGTGTATTGTGGTGTCTAGTTTCCCCATTATTTATGATGTGTCTCTGGCTTCATACAGAGATACAATTCTAAAAATGGATGAATGTAAGAAGGTTTCAGAGATTGTGGGTGAGTGATAAATGATGTAAAACAAAGTAAGTTGCTGTTTAAACAATGAGAAATCATTGACTTGACTTCCTGTTGATAGTAATACATTTTTAGTCGTGGAGTCACAGAAATAATAAACATTTATTAATAATCGCGAAAACTGGTTCCCCCTATACTGGTTCCCTGGTTGTCGCTGGCATAAATTAGGAAGACACCCCCCACCTAAGTGGGCAGTATGCACGCAAGGCGGGGCTCAGTGACAGCTCGCCAGAGATAGTGATTGATTTGCTAGTTGAGCGAGCGGGCAGTGTGCATGTTGGGTTATGTCGTCCACAGCGTGTAAACCTTAATTTTTTGAAAAGCAGGAATGGCACACCTTCCGTACAGCACGAGTTATTCTTCTAATTCGGCAGGGCAGCAGTGCGAAACGCAGCATCAGTGTGTCCTGCCACCGTCCGCTCATTGAGAATCTAAACATTCTTATCCAGTCTAAGTCTGTTGATCAACAATTCTATCGCATGGAGGAAATCGCTATTTTTTTTATTGGATTCTGCAGTTGCAGTTTCAATAGTTTAAGGGACATAAACTGTTTTGCAAGATCGCTATAGAGGATTTTGCTTTATTGTGATTGATATCATTTAGAGCCAATGTAAATGGGGGGGGGCAGCTGGGTACCAATCAGATTTCCCCCCTTTAACACCGCCCCGCTAATATTTGCCTAATAACACAGCTCAGATACCCAAACATACCCCACAAGATATGCCACTCCTGGCCTCTTTGTGGTCCAAAATCTAAACCAAACTAATGGCAATGCACAGTATTGTTCATACAACTGCTATCCTCCATTACTCAAGCTCAAAGCAACGTTTCCTTTTGAAGAAAACCTGGCCTCATGATGCCTGGGAAGAGCTCAAATCACACACGTCAAACAAACTCTAACCCACAAAGACAGTGTACACTCACTGTGCCTTGTTATTTGCTGTGTTTTTTATGTGGATCCTTGGATGACTAGATCCAAATAATCAAACATAGCTGTGCCTTCACACTAAATGTTGACAGTATTTGGATGTTGATAAATTGATTTTGACACTGCAGCTTGAATGTTTGTCCCACACTGTTACTGATTGGTTGATTCGTTGAGATGGAATTAGAAAAAAACGTTCCTCGACTGTGTTAGAAATCGTCCTTTTGTTTGTCCTAGTTTGGACCATCATGACGTTTCAGGGTCGTGTTTAGTACAGTAAACCATAACCAATCTCCCATTGTGTACAGATGCATTCAGATGCAGTAAGACTTTGGTCTCCAGAGCGATGCCATCCATCATTTCAGCTGAGGGATTTGAACCAGCTAGCTTTCACCCTAACCACTAGTCCATATGCCCCCCTCACCCCCGGAACTACATATCATTATCTGGTGGTGGTCTTCTTAGGTTGGCAGACTGACCGTGCTGATGGTCTTTCCTTTATCCTTCAACACTCTACTGGGGCTACACAATTTAGCATCTTTATACACCCTGCGGATGCCCACAAAAGAGTAGCTGCTGCTTTGACAAGCCTTTTGGACTCCATTGGATGTCTCTATTGATTGTTGTGGCTTGGCTATTCAATAAGCAGACAGCTGAAGCAAGGAGGGAAGGTTTGAGACGGGTACCTGAGAGACAGTTGATGAATTTGCATTTTGCATGTCCATTAGGGGATGTTGATATTTCCTTCCTTTCCTTTACTAACACATGATATTATGCTTTAGCAAACCAACAACAGAAACATGGATTGGAAAATTCTTGAAGTGTTAGAATGTGTTCAGCTGTACATTGACTGAAGGATCGGTCTGCCATTACTTTTTCACTCCCTCTCACAGCTTAAAAAACTAGTGGCTTACATTTATGACAATGACAGAAGCGTATGTGTCCTTTTAGAAAGAAAATTGTGTCCTGATGTTTCCAGCATCCATGTTGTGTGAATTATATGGACGCATCATTACAGCTTTGCCGGCTACAAACAGCACTGTCCTATTCTTACTTAACGACTGATAAACTCAAGACGTCGACAGTGTAGCTACAAACAGCACTGTCCTATTCTTACTTAACGACTGATAAACTCAAGACGTCGACAGTGTAGCTACAAACAGCACTGTCCTATTCCTACTTAACGACTGATAAACTCAAGTAGTCGACATTGTAGCAACAAACTGACAACGATGTGAAACACATCAATCAAAAAAGCTGTCATGGTGAAGTTTCGCCCTGTGGAATTTTGGTTTTCCACTTAGCCAGCCAAGCCTCCAGTCTGCACTGTCAAATGCTAACCGACATCACACTGCCTTTGGGAGGCCATGAAGAGCAGACAGCCGAGGAATACCAAAGGTCTCTGGAACCCGGGAGTTTGTGAACGGAAGTAAATCTGGTTGTGGCAGAGTGAATGGTTCCAGCTTCCGTTTCAGTCTCGTCTGGCATTGCATTAAATAAAACACAAGGATGAAAGAATAGAAGCCAGTGAAATGTTGAAACAAACCCACTTTAAAATTTTAAATAGAAACAGTGCGCTTCAATTGCCAAGTGGTTTAGGACAATGTCCTATGCAGCCAGATGCCTAGTGTGGCATGGAAGTCACGATTCTGCCAAGATGGATGAGTGATGTTGAGCAGGATGGACGAACACTCAGTGATGTTGAGCGGGATGGATGAACACTGAGTGATATTGAGCAGGATGGACGAACACTCAGTGATGTTGAGCGGGATGGATGAACACTGAGTGATGTTGAGCGGGATGGATGAACACTGAGTGATGTTGAGCAGGATGGACGAACACTGAGTGATGTTGAGCAGGATGGACGAACACTGGGTGATGTTGAGCAGGATGGATGAACACTGGGTGATGTTGAACGGGATGGATGAACACTGAGTGATACTGAGCCGGATGGACGAATGGTGAGTGATGTTGAGCAGGATGGATGAACACTGGGTGATGTTGAGCAGGATGGATGAACACTGGGTGATGTTGAACGGGATGGATGAACACTGAGTGATACTGAGCAGGATGGATGAATGGTGAGTGATGTTGAGCTGGACGTTCAGCAGGACGGATGAACACTGAGTGATAGCTGAACAGGATGGACGATCGCTAAGAGATGTTGAGCAGGATGGATGAACGCTGATTGACGTTGAGCAGAATGTTAAGTAGGATGGACAGGCACTGAGTGATGTTGAGCGGGATGGATGGGAGTGATGTTAGCTGTGTTTTGAGGTTAGCGCATTCTTCGCCCAATAACCAGAATTGTTCTCGTGTGCCAAACCACCACAAGGAGTTGCTGTAACCTAACAAGGTTTTGCAAACCTATCCAACACCCCAGGCGGTGCTTATCCAAGTCCCGCTACCTTTCTCTGGGCTGTACTGGGCGCACTCCCCCCCACCCCACCGAAATGCCCAAATCTTGTGATATTCGACCTTGTCTCATCACACCAACTCCCAACAGGCACTCGAGAGTCAAACCGAGACACATCCCTTTGAGCTGTTATGTTTTATAGTCGCACTGCCTGCTCAATCTGGAAGTTAGTGAATTCTATTTACGTCTAATGCACTGTAGGCCAAATGCATGTGTCTTAGATCATTGCACCAATGTGGAAACGCCTCTCTGTAAAGCTTTATTTGGTCCTTTTGACAGTCATTTTGCCCTGAAAGATTGTTATGTACTTAATGTGATTAGTAGTTAATTTACACTCCATTATAAGGACCTGCCTTGTTGGCAGCTTTGTTTTTACTTTTACTATTTTTACTGGTTCTAC
Source organism: Esox niger (assembly GCA_016801105.1). Classification (NCBI taxonomy): domain Eukaryota; kingdom Metazoa; phylum Chordata; class Actinopteri; order Esociformes; family Esocidae; genus Esox; species Esox niger. Next base: position 22,302 of record JACXGJ010005414.1, read on the forward strand.
AATTTTTGGAAATGTTCTGTTTTTTTGTGGTGGATAATTTAGGAAGTTGATTATTACACGTCATCCCTGTTATCAGACAAGATAGAAATGTCTGAACAATTAAACATGTTATGTGAAGTTTTTGCATATACGTGTCCTTTTTTGCGCAAAAGAAGCTTCCATTTCCCTTCTTATTTTGATTATTTAACTCTGTTCCATCAAAACTGTTCCTTGATTTGACACTGTATACACGTGTTTTATTAATCTTCACAATGGTCAAGTTGAATCTTAATGAGAGAAGGTAGGACCGATTTATACTATTTAAAGGTAACCAGCTGTTGGAAAGACCTCGTTTAAACATATACAAGACATTGTTATTCGTTGATAACGATATAGTCAATAACGACATAAACAAATGGACAAACCACTAATACAAGTGTATATGTAGGCTACTAATGTGGGGAAGTAATTTAACAGACAAGCAGACTAATACCGTGTTATTAGGTTAACAGACAACGACAGGGCTAGCCTACCTTTGTATTGTCTCCTGTGCCGGTCTTTCAGTTCTTGACGAATCCATGACTATAGCATCGGCGCTCTCATCCGCGGTAAAGCATGTATCCATTTTATCAACGACCTCTCTCCATATTAAAACACTGTCCAAAATGACCAACTACGAAATGATCTTAGTTTAAGCTTCGTGCTAACTGGGAGTAGTAACATCTGTCATTCTAAAACGGCAAAAGGATGGATGCAGGTGAGCATGCTATGCCACAGACTGGTTTACAATTGGTCGACGCGTTGTGATGAGCTTTTCTGCTGTTGAGGAGAAGCTTGGATGACTGGGAAAGCAACGGGCGCTGTTCAGTTGAGGGTGGTGCTGGCTAATGCAGTGTTAAGATTCGATGTGTCAAAGCCGCCAACATTGTTTTAATTTGTACATATTGGCGCACTAATAAGTATAAATCAAAACATATAACATTTACTATTTCCATAATTCTTTTGTTTACCTTGTGAATATATAGCTGACAGAATGCCAGGAGCCTTCCCGTGTGTCTGAATAATTTATTGTGGATAACAGCATTGTCACATTACTTTCCTATTTAACAGGTAGTGCTGTCCTTTTAGGTAAAATGGGCAGAAGCATATAACCACAATACAGATGTCATATGACTAAATATATAGGCAAAACGATGACTAACATTTTTACATTGCAGTCCCAAACGGTTTGTTTGGAGAAATAAACTTGATTTAGTTTAAACCCTTTATTCAAGTATAGCTCCGGTTCATTCTCAGGTGGCCAGAGTTGAAACCAGGCGATGAAACTCTTCTGCTCATGAACACTCTAATGTCGTTTGATGACCTGGAGTCAGAAAGGGCACCTGGGACCTGAGAGTAAACATCTCTGCGGGGGCTGTCTTCATGGAGAGAGCAGCCAGGCTGCTGGCAAATGACCAGTGGTACACCAGCTGCTCTACATCTAGGGATGAATCATAATGCAGACACCCCCATCATCACTGATCCCATTAGTATACACGGAAATAAAGATCATTTGTTTCTAAAACAAAGAAGGGCATCTGCTGGACAAGGTTTTCATATTTATTTTCTCTCTGATTTTGTAAAACTAAATCTACCTCTTTTCAACTAAGAATTGTTTTCAATGCCTTTTAAAGTATTTTGTGCTACCTGTGCAAAGATGCAATCTGAAGAAATCCATTAACAACTTGTCATTGCGTCTGAAATCTCTATTTACCTGGTATAAGAAGTCTCCTTTTCTGAAGCCACATTTGTTTTCATGTTACCTCTAAGATCCTTGGGCTATCTTGTTGAGTTTACAATGTGAAATGGAGGAGAAACTAATTACATTGATGTATCTCATTTACATGTTTTCAAAATAGCTTAAATACCTTCAGATAAAAACTACTCAGGATGAGCTTCAATTTGGTAGAGCTTCAGTATATGATAGAGAGTCATGGTTAATTATTTAAATACATTTGTTATGCCATTATAACTAAATATAATCACACCCCCTGAAAATGTTAACATGTTCGGACAACTGAATATTTAATTTGAACACTTTACAAGTAAATGTAACCTAATGAAAAAAATAGCATTTTGCAATAATTAATACAATTAAAATAAGTAGAAATACATTTTAAGTAGCAATGCATTTTCAGATTAAAAAAAAAATTACCTTCACCTCTATCGTCCCATCAAGGGGTTCAAATTCTGATCAGGAACCCCAAACCCGGTGTGACTGATGATTAGCACATCTCTGCGGTTCCAGCCTTGGATAAATTAGAGAAATGTGGTCTGGTTGTCTCAACAACACAGGTGTGTAAAACATCATGCCAAGATCACAACAGATCTCAGAGGCTCTAAGACGAAGGGCTGCTCAGTGCACATGAGGGTTTGAGGGGTTGCAGAGCCAACTAATTTAATTCCACCATCTGGAGGATCATCTATTGATGGGGAAAGACTCAGACCTCGTGCGATCTATTCACAACACCCATTCACACTAAGTTGTACACCTAGTCACTTGTCTCTCCTGGCGCCTCCATGCTGATGACACCAGATTTAGGTGAATCCAGGAAATGTTTATCGCCCGTTCTGGTCTTCTGTGAGTCACTGTTGTTAGTGGAGCCCGGCAGCCTGTCTTGAATGCCACGGCTCATCTGGATCGGGCAGCATATAAAGTGGTCCCCATTAAGTGCCTCTTTATATGAAATCATCTGAAATCAACATTGCTTACTGAAATCAACAGGATTCAGTAGTTGTTTTGTTAAAAATCCAAAAATGACATATTTCACAATTACCCATCCATTGTTATGCATTTACACACATTTTTTATTGAGGATTTAACCGTTTCCGTACACCTGGAGGTCTGCGATAGAGACATTTGTGTGGTCAAATGGTCTAAAGCCACCTGGTTGACTACATTAAAACAATGCCTGCCTTATACAAGCAAGGTGTTCTGCTGTAAAGTCTTCCCACTGACCTCTAAACATCGTTATGATTGTAACAAAGTAGCTACGTAAATATTACCAGACACGGTTTTGTGGCAATAACAAAGTCTGCAATCCTATTAGTCCTCCTCGCAATTAGAAATATTGGTGGTATTTTCAGGGAAGAAGTTCATTTTTGATTAATCTCAGCTACGGTCATTAGCCAGAAGAAGCACAAATCATTACACAAAGTTACTCTGGGTGAAAACATAACAAAGAGTATCATTGTAACAACTAACACTTGCAATAATAACCACTTTTCAGCTCATTTTTTTATATTTGAAGACGTGTGACATTAGCACTCTTCAGCTGAGTTAATATTGTCTTGCTGGGTTGTTACAGCACCAGTGGACATGACAATGTATGTCCTGCAGCACGCATTTCATGACCAAGACCGAGGAACGGCATGCTGGTGCGCACTTTGGCACGAGGCTGACAAATCAGCAGACAAGCCTACATGTTAGCCTTTAAGCCCAAGATTGCAAACACTCAGTCCCTCACTTGGGTTCAAAAGGAATGAATGGTTGAGCTAAGGAAAATGCTTGACAACCCCCTACCCCATCCCAAACCGCTGTCGAATCAATCCCGCGCCTATGATGATATCCGGGGAGTGAACAGGCGCCGACCGTTAGCAGGGGAAACGGTGCAACACAGCTGGCGGCCATGTTGGTGCCACTCCGGGCCCCGCCTCCAGCAGGAAATCATCCACATCTGGCTGATGGAAGGCAGCCAGTCAGCAGCATCTGGAGGACAGGACGGGGGCGCCTGCAGGGAGGAACATGGCCTCCACCCGACATTGTGCAGATGATGGTCATCAGGACATAGAAGTCTAAAGTCAGAAGAATTTAAGGCAGGTAAGAGTAGAGCTCAAAATACTCATTAACACAAATACAGTTTATTATTGTTTTTATTAATATTTGCCAATAGCGACAGAAAGACAGAACAAAGGCATCTTGGTTGAAATTGAATAGTAGATGACGTCATCACTGTGTGCTTAGATGATTGGCCTGAAGTGACTAAGATATTCTGTTATATTATGAGATGTCGACTAGTGGTCTCACTCACATTTGTGGATCGTTGACCTATGACCTGAGCTCAGAATTTAACTGACAAAATCTGTGCACAAATTTAAACTGATCCACGCCCACAACCTGGTCCACAAAAGCACACTCGACAATTCCAACACGAAAGTCTTGACTGACAAATCCGGTTGCATTTATACTAATGATATTTTAGAAATAAGTCAGGTAGTGTTTGTTTGTGGATAGTTACCTACATTTGTGGGTTTTTTTACGTTTCCAACTAGGCATTTGTGAGTTTAATGGTGTGCACACATGTTGTTGCCATGTGCACTAATTCTGTTTCTGTTCGTTTAACAACAGAGGGTCCGTGAAAACAGCATAGCTAGAAGGTTCTCTGACTGACACATATGTACTGACAGATCTAGAGTCTTCACTTGTTTAAGTCCCTCTAGGGGATGGGATGAGCAGAAATAAGGAAATCCAACATGCATCTTTCTCAATAACCGCTGCAGTTAAAAAATATATATTAATAATGTGTAGGTTAACTGAATAAATAGACAAACCTATCTTTTATTTCTAGATACTACATTTAGACGCCATTCTTACAATCCCACACGATCCTAACTTGAACTGAAAACGATTTTGAGGGGATAATTCTCAGAAAGATCCTTTAATATGTTGAGAAGCAATAGCCTTCATGGGGTTATTATGCCTTTCTAGACGAGATCCGGAGTCTACCGGAGTCGCCTTTGGGCTTTTTTGTGGGTTTGCTGCCACCTGTTGGTCCGTCTGTGTGTGTGTTCCTGACTTAATTAAACAAAGGCGACAAAAATGTCCCCAAACTATGATTAAATCATAATAACTTGTGTGAGGAGATTCAGCTTTTCTTCCCCATTTAAATACCAAAGTAAACAAGTGCACGTCGGCCTACGTGTATACCTGGGAGAGTGTGTATGTGTGTGTGGTGTGTTTCAGACTTAACCATAAAACGGGAAAAAAAACAGTTTTCCAAACTTTGGTTAAATAAATTGTTTTCTGTCCCAAATTTGACGGAAAATATGTGTGTGTTTTCATGTCAGTATCACAGGCTTTAAACATAATGTGGTGAGATATTGTTGTGTGCGTGCGTTCTCACTGACGAGTAATTAGGTGATAATTATTCATAGATTTTTCCTCCTGTTAATCTTAGGCAACTAAGCATATGTATTTTTATACATGGTGAAACCTTGGGGGCGTGAGTTTACGATAAGACAAACCCCTAGTGGGCGTGAATCAAGAGGTGAAAACGATACGAGCTCAACCTTTCTTGTATCTCGTACACAGAAAAGGTCTAGTCCGCTGAATTGACAGGTTATACTGTGCATTTACCGTGTTTTTCTGAATCCCGCACATTGCATGACCAATGGGCCTCCCCCTGTGCGCCGCTGCACTTCTAGCTTTTTTTGTATTTTTTTTAACACTTTTCATGAATTGTTGGCACTTCAAAGTTCATGAAGTCATTTTTGCCAACGGAACTTTAGAGGATGATGATTTAATGAAGCGTAACGCATTACTTCATGAGCTAGACAAAAGACGCAATGAAATCCTTGCTTTTCTCAACTCTTCAGTGGTGGATAGGTTCATGGATGAATCGGAACATTCTGCGCTACACCAGTCATTTGAAAGTAAACATTTGGATAGTTTGGAGAATGAGAGTGAAGTTTCCATCGGATATTTTAGAAAAGACCAAGATCACATTGGTTGTGATCAGCTTGTTAATGTGAAAGCTGTGGATGTCCTCGGCTCGGGCTATACAAAAATAGTGCTCAAAGTTGTGCTATCGGAAGGTCAGACTGTGGCAATAAAAACTGTGTATGACCAAGGCCCTGACATCGGTAAATGTCTTGAGGATTTTAAAGACCCCTTGGGCTGTCAGGAGCTCGTGTCTTTCAAACTGAAAAAAGAAATCGCTTTGTTGCAGAGGCTCCAACATCCCAACATCATAAAGGTGAGTGAGAAGGGCATTAATGGACTCAACTAACGAAAAGTCAGTGAAAAGGGATAGCCTATAACGTCATTGATTTTCAGAGGTAGGTTTTTCTGACCTTATCAAGCCCTATTTCGACAATTTATATGATAACATTAATTGACACAAACGATAGGAAAATTACTTTAATGGGGACTACTGTCCTGCTAGTTTTATATGCATTTCTTCCCTATCTTACAAACCTTGTCCAGGGCTGGAGGCTAATGAAGGTGTCCGAGGCATACATGCCATATATCACATAACAAGCCAACATTCCTGTTACCAAGAGAAATGTCCTAGTGCTTGATGTCTAGGAAGGGCTATAGTAGCTGCGTTAACCTGATTCGCTTGAATTTGCTGTCTGCCCCATCGCCCCGTTTAAAATACATCAAAAGCAACAGTGCTATCTGTAGGACTTTACCGTATCATTAAGTTAAACTCTCGCAAAACTCCTGACCTTAGATCTATGTTTTGCAGCTGTAGGAGATACAACGACCCACTGTACTTTGAAATAGGTTTAAGAAAAATCCCCCCCAAAGTCTATTTAATCAACCCATTACCGTCTAATTTGCAACTTGAATGTAAACAGTCATATCTCGATTTTTGTCGCTGTGTGTAACAGTATTATGACTACGCCAATGGCTACCTTCATTCACACTTAATCCACTCTAGTCGGGTTGTCGCTATGTAACTGTCACACAACCGTCATTTTCGCTAAATCCTACATATTTACTTTTGCCATTAAAGTTATTTGGAAAATTCTGTCTTGGGACAAGACAGTTAAGGCTAATCGCTCCCGCTAATATTTAGTGTTGATGTCTTTCTTAGGGCTGCACACAAGATAGTTTTTCTAGTTTCTAAATAATGTCAAAGCATTATTTTCACCTAGATGGCCAAGTGTTTCGAACCAGCAGCCTTTCGGATGTTGGCCCAATAATTTTACCCACTAGGGCTTAAGCCTATCCCTCAGTGAAGACAATAAAGCACATCTAGTTTTTGTGCATTTGTACAATAAAGCCAAACAGAACCTTTTTTTAACTAGAACTAGATCGAAGTACAGAAGCAGGTATTACTGGCTAGTCCCGAGAACACATGTTCATCCAATTAACACATGTTCTCATAATTCTCTCCTGCTGTTTTTTGATAGACTTAACTGGCTCACATTCCGCGGTGGCAGATTTCCAAGTGACACTGACGTTGGAGAATAACCTGTTTCCCCCCCTGTGCAGCTCAGGGGACACTGCGAGGGTACCGTCGGAGCCGGAGGGATCACGGCCGTCCTGGAGCTGGGTTGCCCTCTGCAGATGATCCAGCTCCTGCAGAGCCCCTGGGAAGAACGCTTTCGGGTGAGACCGCTGGGAACAGTGCGCCTGTCTGTCTTCTGTCACCCGCTCACTCTTTCACGCACTCACTCGCTCTAACACACAAACCCAAGCCCCCCCCCCCCGAAACACACACACACGCCTGGAGTGAGTGTTAATCACGAGCTGCTTGTCCCCTGGGCTCCCACTGGGGCATACCTGCGGTGGGGACGGGGGCGGGTGGAAGGGGGGGGTGACAGGGATGGATGGGGGTGTATTGTAGGTGGAGGGGGGGATGGGGCGGTTGGGGTGGATGACATTCTTGGTCTGAAGTGGATTAACCACCAGGCACCATCTCCATTCCAACTGGGCCTGATCAAATACGCTGAAGGACAGATGTCTGTGCTCGGGGGCGATCTCAAATTTTGCCCCCCCCCCCGTCGTGTCTTAAAGCCCTTCTACTGTCTTCTAGTGTGCCGTACCCATCAGAGTGTGTGTGTCGCATGCAGTGTGTGTATGCGTGTGCGGTTGCGTGTGTGTGTGTGTGTGTGTGTGTGTGAGCATGTGAGCGTATGAGTGTATGCTCAGGTACACACAGCACCAGTCCAGGACACACCTTCTCATTCAAGGGTTTCTTTCATTTTACTATATCCCACATTGTAGAATATAAGTGAAGACCTCAAAGCTTTTAAATAACACGTGTAAAAAATGTTATAAACAGATCAAAATGGCATGGCTGAATCTCCACCCTTTGCCTAAATGACAGCTTTGCACGCGCTTTGCATTCCCTCAGACAGCCTCATGAGGTGACAATGTGTGATGCTTTTCCAACAGCCTTGAAGGAGTTTGTTGTTAGTTCATGATTCCACATGTGTTACTGAATAGCATTTATCTCTGCGCTGTTGTTCGAGAGTTTGTGTAAAAACAGTAAAAATAAAGAAATACCCATGAATGACTAGGTATGTCCAAACGTTTGACTGACGCTGTACGTACAGTAGTAGCCCTGTACGTATTACAACACGGTATGTACGTATTACAACACGTGGCGGGGAGTTATTCAGGCAGCATGACTATCCAGCATCCATGAAAGTGGGAAACCTGGAACAGTGAGTGACGGGAGGGGGGCGTTAAAGGAACACTTCTCTCAGCACGCCTGTTCCCTTGGTACAGAGCGCTCTGCTGCTTTAGGCTGTAGAGTCCTCTGGAAAGGTGTTTGGTTTCACCGACCTCGGTTTTTACAGAGCTGCGGCTTCAGTGATAGATGATCAAGAGGCTCAACGGGTTACCTAATGCCCTGGCTTTGTTTGCAGCGTGACCGGATAGCGTTCTGCCACGTAAGTGCGTGGCGAATGCTAGTTTTCTTTGCGGGCAGTGCCAACTGGATACACTGCTTTCCACAACCTTATCCTTTCGTCTTTGATTCATGCTGCACAGGAATGTGGCAGTCAGGGTCAAAGTGATATGAAGCGCACAGAACAAGCCATGTTATCAGTTCTCTGTTGCTCATTAACGCGCGTAGCTCACCCTGTAATTACACATGTAAAAATCATGCGACCACTTTTTGTTACTCGACAACAAGCAGTTTCTTTAAAAAAAAAATGTACATACCCACTGCGCACAGGCAACACAGATGATAGCCAATTTCACGACATGATGAAGTTATCGTTATCGTCATCATCCTGCATGTGATGTGTACACGTTGCTGACGTGTCCCAATCGGTACATTTCCCCCTCAGGTTTGTCTGGGCCTCGTCAGACTCCTCCACTACCTCTCCGACTCCCCCCTGGGCCCCGTGGCTCTGCTGGACTTCCAGCCTCGTCAGTTTGTCACGGTGTCTGGTGAGCTGAAGCTCACGGACCTGGATGACGCCAGCTTGACAGAGCCCGTCTGCCAGACGGACCAGGACTGCGTCTTACGATTTCCCCTTCGTAACTTCAGCCTGCCATGCTCAGCCCAGGGAGTGTGTGAAGGCCTCAATGGGATGAGGAACCTGTACAATGCCTACAGGTAATACAGCTGCACTCCGATTGTCAAGCCTGACCCCTTGTGACAAAACAGATCCCTTTTCAACCGTTTTGTAAGGTGGGTGAAATCTAGTCGTTTCATTGCTTCAGCCCTTGGGCTTGTTTCCCAGACCCAGATGAAACCTAATATTCCCCTGGACTACAAAAACATGCCCAATGAAGAATCTCCATCAAAATTGAATTTTAGATGTTGTTTTAATCTGAGTAATGGAAACCAGCCCCTTAGTTACCGAACATTGATGCAAAAAAATAAAACTATCTGAAGCAAAATATGTTGCGCTGTAGAGCCACTTTTTTCCACTCAACTAGATTGTGAATTTTATTTTTTCTATGAACACTTCATTTTGTGGTCAGCATGTGTTTACTGAAGACTCTGACAGGTTTATCAAATGCTTTCTTTTTTGGGATCAGTCAGCATTGGGCGAAATACAGTATGTGACAGCACCTGTCTGAATGAAAAGCATTTGTTCCTCTCGCCTTAGATATTTCTTCACCTACCTACTGCCACATCAAGCCCCACCTGCTCTGAGGCATCTAGTGGACCGCATCATGAACACAACCGGTGAGGACTAGAACGGACTCAATGTGAACCACTATTACTAGTAATCATTCGGACAGACATAGTACGACCCGTTTCTTATGCCAAGGTACATTTTTACTTCCACTTGAAAGCTTGCGCACGGCCACCATTTGCGCCGAGATTTGCGTAAATTCCTTTTTTTCCGGTGAGTCCTGTTTCCACGGTGGGGGATTTCGGCAGTTTGTACGCATGATCAGCTTCCTAGCTTTTCCTTTAGTTTCGCTTACATTTATCGCATGTAATGTTTGCTCAGTAGTTTGCGCTCCTGCCTTCAGTGTGCCATGAGGCCAACTTGTTCTGGTACCTTTAGACCCTAGGGTTTCCCCCAAACCGTCTCAATCTGGCTAGACAGAAACATTAGGCTGTGGATCAGTCCCAGTACGGTTTTCTCGCTTGTATTTTAAACGCTGAACCTTCTCCCCTGTGTTTGGCCAGGAGAGCTGAAAGGCGGTGTAAACGACACACTGGAAGCCTTCGAAGACGTGCTCCATCTGTACAAGTCGGGCCTGCACCTGGACAGCCTCCCTCCATCATTAATCAGAGGTAATATGCTATGAAGTTAGCCCGGTCTTACTGCAGACCCTGGCTTTTATTTGAGCCTTTGGTCTAAATTACTTTTACATTGCTCCAGTCCCCTCCCTTCACTCGGTAAAATATTAATAACTGAAATGACTGGCCCAGATCCTGCAGTGATATTTTCCATGCGCCAGCTGCTAGCAGGTTTTAACAGCTACATTATGGATTGCAACCACGGTAAGCTGGGAAAGTGGACTGAGTATGCTTGGCCTGGAAATATGAAGGAATGTTGTAGACAAACAGAGTTGTGATGAATTAGAACTGTGAACCACTCAATTCTGACAAAGGAGTTCCTAAAAGAAAGGGTGGATCTGTAACCCTTGGGTACGTGGCTTTAATTACAGGCTTAACTCCCGGACCCATACATCATTTGAATAGTCTTGGTATGTTGACTGACATAAGACATCTATTTATATCACAAGAATCAGTAAGTGAAAAGAGCAAGGATCTACAGAAGAGACTCCCTGCCAAGTAAAACAGATATTCCTAATGTCTCCCACCAATGTTCCCCTGTCCAGTATTCTTATAAAGGAACAGTGTGTTTCTTGAGCTTAGACCTGTCAATTTTTTCCCTTAGTGACAGCCCTCATTTTTCACTCTCAAAGTGACCCTCTGTTCGTTTCAGAAATGCTCCAACTGGAGCGCTTGTTAGTCCATTACCATGCCCCTGACATTTCCAACCGTGGCCTTGCACATCTAGGCAAAGGAATACCAATGGTGTAACTTGACACCCGTGCCACCTTCCCTTCGCTGAGAATGAGTTAACTTCTGTTCCGATGTCGGGTTGGAGAGGCAGGCGCTGCTAATTCGCGGCCTGTGCTAATGTTTAGCAGATGAGTTTTGCCCAGGCACCACAGCGCTCTCTGAAAGACTCCGGTGTTTCTTCTCACCCCCGTAAGATTACGCGGTCATGAGAGGCATGAGCACCTCTGGAAATATGGAATACAGATGCTGGCCCTCGTACAGCCATCGAGGATGCCTGCTGTCTGTGCACGGAGTCAGGGAAGCGGCCTTCATCTGCAACTCTCATCCCCAGTGCACCAGCTTCAGTCTGAGCAAGCAGAGGACCTGGACAGGTTAGTGAGGGTGCCTTTCAGCCTCAAGATACTGACTGAGACGTCGTCAATGGTGGTGGTGAAAAAAAGAACTGGGAAGTCAGTGAAAATAAATAAATATACCTTTAAGAATTGTTCATTTGCCTTTTAGAGGTATTAAAAATCAAAGTAACCATTTATCTTTAGGAACTCTTTGTTTTCATTTTAAAGCGAGCCTAAAGCATTCATGCTGAAACCCCCTAAATGCTTGGTAAACATGAGTATTCTCTTTACGCAGTGTTTGGGATTCTCGTCTGTTATCAAGCTGTCAGGTTTTTTTATTGCTTTATCTTTGCTTTCTCCAGGACGGCTCCTCGCCTCATTCCGAAGTGGTTTCAGCCACCTGATTCCAGATGGAAACTCGGAGGTGTACATGAAAAAAAACAAAGCCTCATCGGGAACCTGAGTTTAAGAGTTGGAACAATGGGAGTTTTGGAGTGGGGGAGGGTGTTCTGAAGCAAACTAATGAATGTGATGTATTTATAGGGATTTTGCTCAGTGGCTTGTGTGATCTGGCTGCCAATCCGGTTAGCTGCCAATAGCTATTATAGGGGATTTCCCCCTCTGGTATAATTAAGTCAAAATTGTGCCCTCACATCTCTTCACTGGTCTTGTGTGTTGTGTTTTCAAGCCTACGTGAGCACAGTGGTAGGACTCAGAGCCTCAAACAGACCATCTGACTTTTTGATGTCTGAGAATAAAAGAAAGAACAACAAGCTCTTATACAAATATATTTTGATGTCAACATGCTACAGAACCCTGTGGCTTGGCTTGTTGTCAGGGTGTGCGTCGTGGGGGGGGGGGCTGCGCGTGGCGACAAGCACAGAAGTGCCCACAACACAGCAGTCGTCCTCCATGATTACAGCCATTCCAGTCCTGGCCAGTCGTCATTTTAATTACAAGTTGATGCCACGTGTGAATTTGAAATGTAATTGTCATTACATTGTTAGTGTCTAGTATTTACACCTTGTGGGTGGGAACCTTTTTAACTTTTTCAATGAAAGAGATTCTGTTCGACGTATGTTCATTTTGTATTTCTCCTTTCTGTCTTGGTTCGTATTTTTTTTAAACGTACAAAAAAAAAAAAAAAATTGTTGTGTTTTCTCTTTGAGTCCGTTATACAGTGTGAGGCAGTGTGCAAAATCTGACGTCAGGAGTCATTTGAATAACTTTCCATTATGGTTCTGTGTCACTAGGAATTGACCCCCCCCGTGCTCTTCTCCAACCAACCAATCACACTTTGCGTTTGTATGCACCACTTTTGGCCCTCCCTCCCCAATATATTACCAATTTTAATGGGGGACGGGGCCCCAAGGCATACTGTGCTCTGCAAAGTTTACACAAAGCCCAGGGACCACATGCCCATCATCACTTGCCAGGTCATTATGGGGCCTTAATTTATAAATGTAAATGCCCCTTGCTTTCGGGCCTTTTCTCATGGAACAGGTCAATAACACAAAAGACCTCTAGAAACAATTCAACTTAAATCTCTGGTTAGCACACAAATGGAAACCACACCATCTGCCCTGTTTGGAGGGGCACCGCTGGGTTCCGCTGTGAGGGGGGGGTGTCGACGGCACCCGCGGCCGGAGATGGCTAACATGGCTTCGGGTTGGGTGTGGCGAGGTCCTGGGGAAGGTGGGGTGGACGTCGGTGGCTCGTGTTCCTCACCCCTGGCCCCCTGCAGCCCTGGGGTTCGACGGGATAAGATAAGACTTTGGGGGAGATAAGACTGATTAAAGGACTGACGGACTGGGTCACTGCTATCTGTTTTGACCTGAAATTCAAGAGGTGCTGGAAATACCGGAATACATTACTTCAGTCCTCAGTTGCCCACAAGGTCCAACTGCTTATTGGAGAGGAGCAGACCCGTTGGGCGCCCGGGGAGAAATTTAGGATTACTGTCTTGATGATTATTCTTCTTGATTTTTCATCTTGCCAGGTGTGGTATTAAATCAGGCAACATTTCAGGAATGCTCAAACCACTAGTATATCTGGCAACCCGTCTAGCTGTGTTTAGTTAAATAGTATGTGTATCAGAGGTCTCAGACTCCAAGCCTGTGGTCCATAAAAGGCTTAGAAGTGTTTGTTTTGTGGCCTGTGGGTTTTAGACAACTAATGGTTTTCAGATCGTTATCTGTATGCACTTTTCCACAACATTCGTCTACCTGGCCCTGGTGATCTGGGTTGACCATAGGGTTGAGTCCTGAATCGGATTTAGTGCCTATTTACACATGGAACAGTTACATAATACATTTGGAAAGTATTTGTAGATACGTTTTTCCTGTCACATTTTCAATAAGAGCGTATTAACAAAGTCAATAGGCAGAACATGTGCTCAATCAATGCCTTGTCCTGTGAAAATATGTGTTGCATTGAGCAACAGGCTGAAGAAGTCGGCCAACATGTTTTAATCTTTAGCTTTATTTAATTGGTAGCCAAAGTGGCCAGTGAAATTTCATGTTAAATGACAGGGAAGGGGGCTGAGGATTTAGATCTGTACCTATTCACATCACCCAAATGATGCGAATGTAGGGACTGGTTATTCTCAATGAAACTGTTGTTGAACAGATGGTGGCCATGCCTCCAAATATCTTTACTTTTTACCAAACAGTAAATAAAGTTTAACTAAACACCTTCCTTCTAGTTCTTGCTGAAGGGAAATGCCTGGAATTTGTTAGATTTGTCTTGGCAGCTATTCTGACAAACTCACTAGTAATGACTTCTTATAGGCGTTTCCCCGTGTCCCGCCCTCACGCCACACACAAACACAAATTGTATATACAGTATGTTTTCTTGTCTTCAAGCCATTGTATATTTGTTTGTGTATTTACATGAACTCCCCCAGGAGAAGGTTGCATGTAATGTTTTTATTTTGTAGTTGTATTCAGCATAGGGATTTTCTGTTTCCTGTCTTTCTCTGCCTGTTTATTTAGCTTGAATTCTGCATGGTTTCAAGGTAGAGTTCTTCTAGTGGAGGTCAAAAACAAAAATGTTTAATGTTTTTTCTGAGTTGATCATGTCCAACATAGAATTTATAAAGATAATGATCCCTTCAACACCCCCTTGTCACATAACATAAAGAACATTGCCGTTCCTACACATTTTTCTCAATTTCTTCTGCTTTTAGGTACCAGTCACTTGAATTTGTTCAAATTCATGACCTCCATCTGGATGTAATATGTTCCTATAAACAAGCCATCAGCAGTCAGGAGATGTGTGAGGAGCATCGTTGCCTCTTTGTTTTCATTGGCTGTTCTGATAACTACCAGCATTGAGTTGAAAGAGAAAACACTTGGGGCACTGGACTGACTTTACAGATTTTGTTCAGAATGAAGTGAACGCTTTGAAATGCATTGAAACAACGATACTTGTCCCTATTCGAAACACAGATTTTAGCTATCGGGTACAAAATGTTTTCTGCTGCTGTTGCATTTTACATTTAAGTGGTCTAGCAGACACTCTTGTTCAGAGATACTTCAGTTAGTGTCTGAATACATTTTCAGATTTTTTTCTCTTACTGGTCCCCTGTGGGAATCAAACCCACAACCATAGCGTGTTCACCTCTATCAACTGAGCTGCATGTGGCCCCCTGAATGCAACCCTTGGTTGGCTGTCTGCTGACAGAACTGTTCTTCTGGGGAGCCGTAATGAACTTGACAGGTCCAGGGAAACAGAAAGGGGCCCCGGATCTTGTGATTTTAAAGCCCCAGCGAACGGTATATTCACATGGACCCAGCATGGAGCCAACCAGTGATCAAGTCCATGGACTGACTCCTCAACACCCCCTCATCTTAAAGCTCTCTTGCAACTTAAACGGGTCAGTCGGGACAGCCACAAATCTCATACAGTTATGAAATCCCCATGTGCCCCTCAGTCCCCAAGATCAGAAATGTGGGTCTGGAGCAGCTTTCCTTTTGAAGCTTCCCTCGCTGCCTTGCACACCCCCCCCAAACCCATCCATCAAACCGGGACTCTGGCAACCCCCCCCCTCCAGCTTCTCCCCAGCCCAGCACACTGCCTCTGTAAATCAATGGCTGCGTGGCCCTTTCTTCTCCGTCCGAGGACCTGAGGGCAGGGTCGTGGACTGGGGGAGGGGAACGGAGTGGGACCAGATTCTGGCTACAGGAGTGGCCTGGCCTGTCACAGCTGGAGTTCAAATAAAAGGCCTTTGACTTTTGTTTCCGGGGGTCTCTTACCCAACCTCCTCCTGTGTCCGCATGAGGATTTTTCTGCTGGGTCGGAACCTGAAATCCACCAATCCCTGGACAGAAGGACATGTTCCTCTATACACCCTAGCATACTAATTATAATGCAAGACCACTAGCTAAATGGATTGGCTGCATGCAGGTATAGATATTGGAACCAATCCCAGTAATGAGAGGACATGCTTCCTTTATCTTTTCCATTAGCTGCCCCTGTGTACTCGTCTTTACAGGGAAATGGATTAGGGCCATTTGGGTAATTGAATTGGTTATTCTAAACAAATAGGCATGATCGACTTGATTTCATTTGTCTGCAGGAAAGTTTTCTGTATGCCCACCTCCCTTTGGCATTCAGCAACTTTCCTGTATGTAGACCACTCTTTGGCCATAAGCAAGTTTGCTGTATGTAGACCTCTCTTTGGCCTTTAGCGAGTTTCCTGTATGTAGACCTCTCTTTGGCCTTTAGCGAGTTTCCTGTATGTAGACCTCTCTTTGGCCTTTAGCAAGTTTGCTGTATGTAGACCTCTCTTTGGCCTTTAATAAGTTTCCTATATGTAGACCTCTCTTTGGCCTTTAGCAAGTTGGCTGTATGTAGACCTCTCTTTGACCTTTAATACGTTTCCTATATGTAGACCTTTCTTTGGCCTTTAGCAAGTTGGCTGTATGTAGACCTCTCTTTGGCCTTTAATAAGTTTCCTGTATGTAGACCTCTCTTTTGGCTTTAGCAAGTTTGCTATATGTAGACCTTTTTTTGGCCTGTAGCAAGCGCAGTTTACTACACGTTAAAGACACTCATTGAGTCAAAGGAATGAAAAGTAACACCTGGAACCTAATAATTGGCTTGTCTTTTTCTGAACAGCTTGAAACACCTTTTTTTTTACATGTATGGAAAGTGAAAAGTACCAATAAAAGATTGCCACTGATTCACTATTCTGCCAGATCCAGAGACTTACACGGATTCACTATTCTGCCAGTGCCAGAGACTGACACGGATTCACCATTCTGCCAGTGCCAGAGACTGACACGGATTCACCATTCTGCCAGTGCCAGGGACTGACACGGATTCACCATTCTGCCAGTGCCAGAGACTGACACGGATTCACCATTCTGCCAGTGCCAGAGACTGACACGGATTCACTATTCTGCCAGTGCCAGAGACTGACACAGATTCACTATTCTG
>JACXGJ010005415.1:0-39266 GCA_016801105.1 Esox niger
CGTGTTTTTTCCAACTGCCGACGGTGTCGCCATTTCTCATTTCACCCGTTTTTGTGCGTACGCCTGGGTCAGAGCTTGCGTGAAGGACCGCACATTTTACCGTCAAGTTTGCTTTTTATAAATACCAACTATTGCGTAGAGAGCGGCGTACGCCTTCTTTTGTGCGTACGCAACGTTTATAAATGAGGCCCCAGGTCTGTAACCTCATGAACAATCTAATGCTGCAATACACAAATGATTTACACTCTCCCTTGACAACCGGGTATGCAATCATTACTTCCACCACTATACAAAAAGTCTGATTTCCAACACTGGCACTGTTATGACTATTTGAAAGTACTAGGTTACTAATTACACAAAGACTGTTGCTATTTTACCACACCAATATTTGTTACTGCTGCTACCGTAGCTACATCTACGGGCTAGTGCATCGACAACAAGTCTACATTTACAGAGGACCTTTGTGAATGCCCAGTTTTGTTGATCTTACCACGGTAGGAGTAACGATGCGGCCACACTGAGTCCTGAAGAGACAGCCACTACGTAGGCGACAACCAGGTTAGGGATGAATACCAACATCATTGTGAACGGCATCATCCACTGCACAGAAAGCGATTGGGAGGAGTTCAATTTCCGAAGACATAATAATCTGTTTCTCCACAAGGTGGCATATTCTTATCAACATCAAGGGTACCAAGAGCATTTAGTCCTAGACACTTACAGTGATGCCACAGAAGGCTGCTGTCTTCTTGCCAAACCTTTCCAGAAACCACTGCCACAGAGGGATGCTCACAACTGCAGAAACCTAAGAGAAAAGATCAATCATTCTGACGAATATGCACTCTAGTCCATAATGCTATTTGTGTTAATAGGTATACACAAAATGTCATACAAAATATTGTCACTTGTGATCAGAAATGTAGCAAACATGGTAGGAAGTTTCTGGAATCTAAGTGGTTGTATGGTAAAAATATTGTAAATCAAACTTAAGTGTAGGCTACTTCAAAGGCAATGCGGAAATTATTCAAAAATATGAAATAGCTGAGAGTCTATTTGTAGTTGTAAGGGAGAGGCATCTAAACTAGTCCAAGGCCACACTCAGTACTTTAAAATGAAACGTTTACAATTTTAAATGAAATAGAGTATAAGTTGGAAAAGTATACCTTTGCACATTGCATTGTAGGATACACTAGGACTAATCTTGGCATAGTATGACGTCCACATTCCGGTGAGTCATATCATTGGGTTGGAAATTCTGTACAATACGCCTGTTTTGATGGACGTGACATTATATAATGTCCTGCCACTTTTTGTATTGCAAGTTCTTGACAGGGTCATTTAAACTGGCAATATGAGCTTCGCTTTTCTCGCAGTGTCATAGAATTCATTGAAATGTATGAAAGGGCAGCGCTTTACCAGATCCTCTTAAAATTATTCCTCTTGCTGGGGTTGGCTGCTTTCTGTGTCACACTATTGTGTACATTTCAATGATACTATATGATTGCCCACATTTTTACATAAATATGTCAGGATATTGGCATAAATCTTTCCTCAGGCCTAGCCCCGCAACAATATACGCCTGTGATCCTGCTGCAAAGTATGTTGCAAATCTCAGCACTTTCTGGGTTGGAGTTAAAGATGGTCAGCTACAGATGCCTCGCTATGTCACAGGTCTGGTGCTTCCAAGCTAGTTGTAGTTGCAAGCAGCAGGAAGCAAGCTAAGCCCAGCATATTAGTTCCCACTGACTTTATGGTTTAGCATGTCACTGTTTGAATTTTTAAGCCATTTTCACCTGTCCTAATTATATGATGTCATGGCCTTGAGTCGTCGCAAAAACTCCACAGCAGGTTCAGGTCAGTTCAAACTTGAGACGTTTCCTTCGATACACATCTCACCAAGCCGTTCAGCTATCAACACTGTGCTATCGGATTCCGCTGCCCAGCCTCCACAATTGAAGCCGAAGGCACCAGATGCACCACAAGCAGTCGATAAGCAGAGATTATGCACCCCTGTCTGGCTGGCATCCACCCATCCACCATGGACAGCTGAGCACATTTAGCCCTTATACAAGGACATTAATCTCGGCTAACAGTGAGCCATAATTTAGTCAGATGGTCAACTATGTAGCGTAGGCTAGTATTTCCATGAGATACACTATACGGCCAGAAGTATATGGACAAATGACCATCACACCTATACAAGTTTTTGGACATCCGATTCCAAAATCATGGGCATTAATGTGAAGTTGACACCCCCTTTGCAGCTAAAACAGCCACCACTCTTCTGGGAAATCTTTCCTCAAGGTTCTAGAGTGTCTGTGGGAAACAAACCAACCTTCACTGGAACTACAGGGCATAACTAAAACCCTGAAACAGCCCCAGAACAATATGCCTCATCTACCAAATTTTACAGTAGGCACTATGCATTCCGGAAGGTAGTATCCTCCTGGTATCTGCTACACCCAGATTTATCCATCAGACTGCCAGATAGTGAATGTGATCACTTCAGAAAACATGTTTCCACTGCTTCAGAGTCCAGTGTGTTTAAAGTCACTGAGCTCTTCGGTAGAACCCATTTTACTGCAAATGTTTGTACATGGCTATGTGCTGGACTTTATGCACCTGTGAGTAATGGGTGCGGCTGAGCAGGAACTCACCAGTATGGTTAGCACGATGTTCTGAAAGTGGTCTCGCAGGTCCACTGCATACGTACAGAACAGGACAAAGTTGCTCTGCACCAGCTGGAAATCAAATATCAAACACACACATGGAATGATTTAGCATTTTCAGCCATGTCCTGTTCATTCTGCCCACTATGCAAAGTCACTGAAGAAGTTGCTGACTGATGTCTGAAGTGAAGAGTTTCATCCCTCCTATTGAATGATATATGATCCTTTTCTGATGAGCTAAGTAAAAAAAAAAGCTTAATGGAGCTGCAGCTGTCTATAGGTTTGAGCTGGAATCTATCAAATCTGATCTGTGATGTTATACTCAAACCAACCATGTCATCACTGTGTGCATCACGGAACTGAGGTGTTGATGATTGCAGGGAAAAATCTTTGAATGACAATAATACTGTAATAGTAACTGCTACCCCTTCAATTTAACTTACACCTGATTCTGTTAAAAGTAATAGGATTTAATGTTCTCTTCCCAAATTCCAGTACAACCTAGACTAAACCTTTTACATTTTTGTATTTCATTTTTTTTGTTAGTTTGTTATTGTAGTCCAGAAATTTACTGTACATTGTATAGGCATGTTTCACACTGCATATTAGCCCAGATCTAAGGTCGAAATACGCACATGTTCTGACGCATGTTCATATTTCCACGTCATTGATTTTATATTTCTTTGTGTATTTTTATCAAAGTTTTCAAAGCAAATGCTGACAGGGTGGACTTGATCAACCCGTGTCAGTCAGCAAGCCATTAATTGAATCATGGGAGTTTATATTGTCGTATATGTACATAAACCCAGGGCTAAGGTATACCAGTTTAATCCTCAGCCCAGGGTTAACACAACTGTGTGAACACAGGCTGAGCAAGCTCAAAGCCAATCTTTGCCTGGGGCTAAGAATAATGCAGTGTGAAAAGGCTGTATGTCTTTCATGTTAATACATCTTAAAACATGTACCTAAAACTGTCTCACATTGTCGGTAACTGGGTATACATACATTGACCCCTTTACAGGTGATTTGAAAATATGCAATTTAGAAATAATTACCAGTTTGGTTATACCATATGTCAAAGTTGTGTGAAAATATTGGTTTTAGCATCACATGAGTTAAACGTAATTTCTAGACTTTTTATATAGTTATGATAATATGAATATTTCAATGGGTAAAATATTTAAATTATTTCACACAGGTTAAAAGTGTATTGAAATGCATATGAATTTGTTTTTTTTCTCCAAGACCAAGTCCCCCAGCGGCACTGTGAAGAACAGTTTCACAGCCAGGGCATACACAAGTACATCATTTCTATCTACAGTAACTGTGAAGGGTTGCTCAACTCCTCATTTACTTATTTTAATTAAACCACAAACTAGTTTGTTTATCTTATACATAAATATATACATTTGGATTTGTTCACCACTGTTCTTGATTAGTTTAAGGTCTAAATATCACTCCAATATTGACATATTACAGCTGACTGGCTTCAACACAACTTTTTTTCCAGGTCTGAAAGTTTGAGGTCTTATCTTGAATGTTTCAAGAGTTACTATTGGTGAATAATGCAGATTTACTATATATAGTTATAGTTCATTATCAAAACTAACTATAAGTTAAGATAACCTGAAAGTTGGTATACTGTATTTTGCTTGAAATGTTGGTGAGGTGTCTGAGAGGTGAGGAGACCATAGAAAGGAACCTGAGACATGAGATCTGCAGCTGGACTTCTCTCTCCCCTGTATATGAAGTTTAATTTGATCATGTCTAGAGACCAAACATACATTTAATGGCAGGAAGGCTACATACATCTGGAGCTATTCTGAGGGGGGTCACGAGGGCCCAAAAACAATATCTAATTTGCACCCATTACTATTCACTGTGTTGTCTTTATTTAATGGATAAGTGTTTCTTTTTTAATATCATTTAGATTCTTAAGCGCATAACAAATAATATTTTGAATTAAATTATCTGGACATTGTGTCTACCTGAATGGCAACAGAGATGAAGAGAAAGGCGGTGGTCAGAGTGAGATATGGGCCGTGCCGCATCACCAGGAAGAAGCCCTTGTGGAACGGGATCTGCTTCTCCGTTTTGGAAATGTATGGATCTGTGCGAGGAACATGAACATGAAGCAATATGATCTGAAAATGTCAAAGACAGGTTCTGGCATTTATCCAACTCTTAGGTCAATCTAGCCTATGAGGTACCAATAATTAGAGATGAAAGAATATGACATTAGTGAGTGGCACACAGGATTCACCCTTCAAACTGGCAACCGTGTACGGCAGCTACATTTCAGTATGGTTATGCTCCCATCCCTTCCACATGGATTTGCCACTACAGAAAACCCCAACTGACAGGTTGGTTCACTTATGGGACGGTTAGCAGTTAAACTGACAGCCTCCATGTGCACGAAAAATGTTTTCTTTTTACATTTACATTAGCACAGAGTCCCATTTAGACTGGCAGCTCTTTCATCTCAGGATTCCAGAGACATGGAGAGTTGATTCTGTCCTTTCACATATAATACTTGATCACCTTGTTTTCCCTGAGACAGATAATCATTTCACAAGGCTGGAGCTAGATATAAGGCAAAAAACAAAGCAACGGAGAGCTCCTACTGGCGTGTTGCAAATGTGGTTAGAATGAAATATGAGAGGGGAGAGAGAGCCCGCCACTTTCTGGGAAAGAGTATGCGTGTATATGCACACAAACACACATTCACTAACTCACCTTCTCTTTCTCTGACCCCCAGGAACATTACCACAGTGCAGATGAGAAACACCCCACCTATTACACCAGCTGCGATCATATACAACTCCTTCTGCAAGAGGAAGTAGAGACACGTGCACCTTATTCATGGACAACAGAGAAAAGGCATATCTTCAGTTGACAAAAATGAGAGGAAGTACAACTACTGAAAAATTTAAGAGACCATTGCACCTTTTTCTTTCCTTTCCAAAAATTCTGAAAAGGAAAGTTTTCAGTGAGGAACAGAAGCATTTAGTTTACAGTGGACTCGTGATTTTAACCCTTCTGTTCCTCATTCAAAACCTTCCTTTTCAAATGTTTTGTTGTCCCGTAAATGTTTGTGACTGTCTTTGTCTATCTTGTCTATTTCATTCTCTGTAGTTTTCTTATTTTGTTGGGACACCAGGATGAGCAGAGCAGCCACCTTGGGCAAAAGCTAATGGGGAACGGAAATAAATAAATGACGAACATTGCTCTAGCAGATAACAGATCACTTGATCCACTGTACAGATTAGATACAAGTATAAACAGGAAAGATTCAGAATGTTCGTTTGGATCCGTAAATACACTTCCAAAACACTGCAGCCTGGAAGATGTGATGTTTTAACCATAGCAGGAACTGCACTGCCCTAAACAACTCTGGGCTTGTTTGCTATTTTTCAACGCGTCGCAGCAAAGCGGTTTATTATTATTTATTCACATCAAACGTTGCACTGATTCCGAGAGACTGGAGAACGCGCCCAGACGAATTAGCCGCCCTCACCGTCGACCGCGGAGGAATCTAGTGGTGACAGTGCTCACAGAGTGTATGTGCCTGTGTGCACGGCGCGGATACAGAAGGCTTTGCGTGGTGCCATCTGGGTTTACCCAGAGTCATTTGCTACAGCACCACTCGGGCCCCTGAATAGCTGCGGCGGACCCGAATCCGACACAGAACCACATAAGCTAGATCACACTTGCCTCGTTTGATTCATCTGCATGGAAACCACCTTCACATTCAGACGATTCACAGCAGGGTATCTGGGTTGTGTTGGTGATGTTTTCACGAGTTCAGTTCAATGCAATAAAGTAAAATTAAAATGGAATGTTCCGGTCTAGGGCTGGCTGGATTTGTCCAACAAATATTTGACCAATGTGTTACACCTTTGGTCCCCGACCCCCCCCCCCCCAAAAAAAACCCATTAGTTTCAGTTTAATGTGATAAAAATAGGCTTAATGACACCAGACTGTGGTTGCCACCTTCCGTGCATGCAGGGCTCTCTGATTTCAGAAACGCTATTGATGTTAGAGAGAAACTCCCTTTGTGTGGTGACTGCCAGGAGGAAGGAGGGGGCTGGGGCAGAGGTTCAGATTCATTCTGTGGTCTTTCCCTTCAAACAGGGGATGATATAAAATGTATGATGCCTTCTTTACGTTGGCTGCGGCATGACTAGATCACACCACCAGGCAGACAGCAATACAACCTTCACATTCATCATATTTCTCTTTTAAGTTCCAAGAGATCCCTATTTTTACTTGTTGACCTTAAACTCACTTCCTGTTTGTTGCCTGTCGACTGGGATGCTTCAAAACGAGAGGAACATTTGTAAGCAGAAGGAACAGACGACTGCAGTTTCAGCCCAGATTTAGTTTAGGACACTGTCAGCAAGAGTTATTCCCATAAGAAAATCGCTACGGCAAAACCTCAGGTCAGGTAAGTTGGATGTCGCCGTGACACTTACAGCGTCTGACAGGAAGTCCTGGGAGTGAACGATTCTCTTGACGATCTCCGCCCCACTGCTGTTGCCTAGGTGACCCGTGGACACCGTTGTGTTGTTGTTGTGCTGCGGGCAGTGCTTCAGGGTGTGGGCCCCAGCCACAATCTGTCCTTGGATGGCAGCGCCGACTAGAGTACCCAGGACCTCCAGGGTCATACCTGCAGGGTAACACGTGAGCAGTGTTAAGCGTTTTCAACAGAGAACAACAGAGTAAGTGCTTGAGTTGGATCAGAATCTAGTGACCTACGATAAGCTGTCGCAGAGTCCCTCTCCTTCTGGTCAGAGCTGAGGAACATGGTGAGGGCCGAGTAAGGAACGTGGAAACACTGGAGAACACAAAGGATAGGATTGAATGCTGTCCGGTAGAAGGAAACACTGTGAAAATTGAGAAATGACATCTAAATGTAAATTGGAGGGTTTCCTTCTCTGTAAACCTCAGCTCTTTTATTTATTTTAAATCTCAAGCCACAAACAGGATGTCATTGACCCTTTGCCTACAACCCAAGCCTTTCTCCACTTCTTCATACACACTTGCGCTCAGTCGGCATTGTGGACTGACTGAGCGACCAATCGCATGGACAGAAATACACCTGCCAGAAAAACTGTCCCAGCCCTCCTCCTTCCCTTTGGCCCAGGGCAAGATAGAGAGAGAGTTAGAAGGATGGCCAAGGATGTTATTTTGAGGGCCTTGTTTGGAAAAACTTTTTATGTAATCCAATTTGACCAGGGTATGTAATAGGATTGATTATATGATTGATAGTATGATTACACTACACAGTGACAACCATATTTTATCTTTTATTTTAATTTTTTACAATGATTGTTTTTATTTAGAGCTACAGCAGGCGCTTACAGTGTGAGGGAAGCAGCTGTCCGTTCTCATTCTCACACACACTAAGACAATGAATGGCAGCTAAAATGGGCAACCAGCACTTACCCACCCAGCGGTCTTTGGCAGGGCTGAGTGTATACTTAACAAGTAGTTAGAATGACATGTCATTATAGGGCACTGCAATGTGGCTACCACGGACAGTGGGCAAAGCACATGTTAGAAAGGTTAGAGAGCAAAGCAGAGACAAAGAGGACGAGAGAGAGAGAGAGTAGTCTTAGTAATATTAGTAGTAGTTGCAATAATAGTAGTAGTAGTGGTAGTAGTAATATTTGAAGTAGTAGTAGTAATATTAGTATTAGTAGTAGTAATATTAGTAGTAGTAATAGTAATATTAGTAGTAGTAGTAGTAACATTAGTAGTAGTAGTAATATTAGTAGTAGTAGTAATATTAGTAGTAGTAGTAATAATAGTAGTAGTAGAAGTAGTAATATTATGAATCATAGTAGTACAATAACACTTAGTAATAGTAGTAGTAATATTAGTAGTAGCAGCAGCAGGTGTCTTGTCTATAATGCCTACATGCCTAAATAATGCCTATCTTTCTAAAACCATTAGTTTAACCCTTTATTATCCTTCCGATTTGTGATTAACACACGGCTTCATTGCAGCGACTCCTAGTGGACTGATGCATATCTGATGCCATTCTGGTTCCTACATGCCACTCGCTCAACCAGGAAATCTACACCACAACCCATACGCTCTGAAAGGAACGCAGCCTCCAGCCCTCTACCTTGGTTTAGCTCTCAACCGCCCAACCGCTGAAAGGAGTTGCTAGAGCAACGTGAGGCGAGGCAACAATACTGGGTGCACTAAACCCCAAACCCAGACAGTGCTGAGCAATTGCACCACTCTCCGCAGGAGCCCTGGGTCATATGTCAATTGTGGAGTTCCATTTGATTGATTAGGTTTCGCCATGACTTCAGCCAATGGGTATCCAAGTAAACTTACTGTGATGAGTGTCTGATAGAGGCAGTAGAAGCCCAGGTACCAGATGAATCGTCCGGTTGTGAAGGGAGGAACAAACCAGAGGTAGAAGTAGGAGACGATCACAAACGGTGTGCAGCCCACCATCCTACAGGAAGATAGAGAGCACAGTGTTACAGTTCATACTTCAATGACAATTGGTTGAGAAACAATGTAAGTGGATCTTCAATGGTTTTTCCACACTCTGCGTATGTGCATGTGATGAAGGCAATACAGGTTCTCAGCATGTTGGTTAGTAGTGGATAATTCAAATTTTCATTCATTAAAAAGCAATGAATAAGCAGTGGAGAGAAAAATATATTTTGGAGGGCTGTCTGAATGGTCTGAAATTGAAATGGATTTCATCTCTGCTACTATGTATAAATGCCTTTAAACCTGCGGGCAAGTGTAAGATTGATGGTGTGATGGTGTGTGTGGGGGGGGGGGGTATGAAGAGATGGACAGTGTGTGTTGGTCAATGTAAAGGAATCTGTCCTGGGTTAGTGGGGTGTGACTGGTGGGAAGACACCACAGGTTTGCTAACCAGCAAAAACATGAACTTTATTCAGACACACACACACACACTCCTCACAGCAGAAGAATTCTGCTTGAATGTGGAAATTGAGGATTTGGAAAGTGGTGTTGTCTGTGTATAATTAATCCAACTTCAACTGCTACCCATCATTATGGGGTGGCTGTGTGTTTCACTGTGGGGAGAGAAAGAGAGAAGAGGAGAGAGAGAAAGAGAGGGGGGAGAAAGGAGGTTGTTGACTCTTCCGCTCCTCAATGGCCACTGAATTATACACGAATAGGCATTAATTATTTTTCACGAAAGCAACATACAACGGTAGCTGATGACGGGACCCCAGAAAGTGGGTCAATGTAGAATTCCCACTTAAAATGTCCTCACTGAAAACCAAACTAGCCAATGCAGCTGCCATGTAGGACACTCAGCTATCACAACCCTCTACTGTTACCAACACCAACCCCAGATAACCACAGTCACGTTGTTTTGGGGATGACAAACATTTACACAATGGACTGGAACTCCAACCTTTGACCTGATGGGACCCTAAGGGGCTTGAGCTCATCCTCGTCTGCATAATACCAAACCCCACCCCCCAGCTCTCGCTGGCCTATCCCCTGACCTGTGTCACTCTGGCGTTTAGTTAAACGAAGAACCCAGAGAAAGGGAGACATGGGGAAAACAGAGAGAAAACGAGTGAAAGAGTTGGAGCGAGGTAGAGAGTGGTGCGTTCTGGTACAGTCCAGCTCTCCCTGTAACAGTGGCCTGTCCTTAGTGTTTGTTCAGCCACACAATGAGAGTGACATGGTTGCCTAGCGCTAGGGCTGGTCCTGCTTCTGTAAAGACTGGCTATGGGAGGGTTGAAAAGGCACAGAGATTGAATGGAAGGGTTAGAATGTTAGAATAGCCTGGTAGAATGGCAGAATAGCCTGGTAGAATGTTAGAATGTTCTGTAAGATGGCTGGCAGGATGGATAGTGGAAAATTCCAACAGGAGTGCCTAACGGAAGATAAGGCAAAATGCACATGCACACATTGTCAGACATGCAGAGACACTGAGACTGAAGGAAAGAGGGTCTTTCAGATAATTAGTCTTTTGAGGTTGTGAGAAAAATGTCCCCAGTTTTATCTAAACGCTCCCCTCTGCTAACACAACAAACACACCAAACAAACCAAAAACCCTGGGGTACCAACTGGCAACAGCCAAAAACACTCACAAAAGCAAGTATGGCTCCGGTGTTGCTCCACAAAGTGCTCAGAACACAGATACGGATCACTTCCTGCCTCTGACGATGTCACAGCCCAGGGCCAAGGGACTTCATGTCTGACCATTAGAGAGGGGCTCTTTCTAGAATAACCTAGAGGGTGGGTCTGGACTTCTCACGGTGCTAATCCTCACAAACACATCAACTTCTTACTATTTTTGTTGGGACCCAAAAATGATTCCCCTTAAACATTGAAGCACGCACACACAGACACACACGCACACAAATAATGGGAATCGATTCAGTAATGCTGTGATCTGGTCTTTCTCCAGGCTGTCAGAATGGCCTGTGAATAACTCACCCAGTCACATTAAAATCAGCACAAAGAACTTAACCAGTAATTACTGTTAGTAAGTCATGTCACTGCAATGCGTTTACGCAGCTTTCACACACACACACACACACACACACACATAAAACCACACACACACACACACACACACACACACACTGAGGGTTCCAGCTGACTTTGATCGGGTGCTTTTGGTAAACACTCCCTGCAGATCTGTAGTCCTTAGAATTCAACCATGAGTCTCGGGACAAACGAAGCCTAGCGCATTCAGCTGTAGCATTTGCATGTACACTTCACCATTCATATACACCGGTAGCATTCCTCAGCGTACACCCACAAACACTGACGGGGCCCCATAGCGAACACTATTAAATGAGACCCCCGGGGAGCCCTGTGCCTTCAGTGTCCGATGTGAGTCGGGTCTCACCAGGGCATGAGTCTGCCAATCCTGGTCCACCTGCTCTTGGTGATGAAGAAGCCTACGACTGGGTCGGTCACGGCTCCCCACGCCTTCCCTATGAAGAGAACCATGGAGGCCTGGAACGGGTTGATCTGAGGGGGTCAAGGAAGGAGGGATAAGTGTTCATCCTAATGGTTTTCATAGAGAAAGGTCACAACAGGGAAAGCAATTCTCAATAGAGAGCCGTCCTAGGGTCCGAGGTGCCTTGAGGTCAAAGGGTGTTCCAGAGAGCGGGGGCGGTTGAACAGAATACCAGAGCATGGAGGAGTAGGTAATAGCAGGACCCCGAGCGGGTGCCAATCGGAGTTACAGAATGAAATCAGTTATTTTTAGATGTGGAAAGTCATCAGGATCATTTTGAATTTAATGCTAAACAATAAAAGGAGTTACTGCAGGGCAGACATGTCATATCCCACATTGAAAAAATAACTGGAGACCACTGCCATACAAATCAACAAAGTAGTTAAAGTGTGGCTTAAGGGCATAGAGAGGCTATTCTGAAAAAAGAAAGAGGGAATAGGAATGAAATACAGGGACAAACACACAATCACGTTATACCTGCGCTACATCCAGCAGGTAGATCTGGAGGAAGAACGCTGTTGCGCTACCAGCCACCTGATTGGGTGCACCTCCGATGGCGAAACACAGCTTACTGCAGACAGACAGCTTCTGATCCAGCTCAGTCTATTGATATGCAGGTGGGAAAAAGAAAATACAAATCTGGTAAGACAATCGAGGGTTTCATGTAGTGTATATTATCTGACAAATAGGCAAATTCATAATCTGCAAAAGCCTATATAACTGGCTGACGTTAATTTCAGTACCATGTAAAAACGAGAATTATGCTGTTTAAATTTGAGCCTTAGATAACATACAGAGACTAATCTTAGATGGGAGATATCTTTTGTGTGGATATTAACAGCGGGAGGCTTGCATTAGTATGCCTAAAGATACTGAACTAAAGAGAGACATTTATCTTTAGAATCCTAATTTTAGAACCTTATTGTTGTCCTTTGTGATGTCAAAGTGATTGAATCACACCATGCCTGTCATTCATATTAGAGTCAATACAGATGTGTGACCTCAAGTCATAAACCAATTTATTTTATTTCAACCTCACCAGGTGAGCTGCCTGAAAACACATTCCAATTTGAAGCAATGATACAAAGAGAAGGAGGGATAAATTAGCCAATTGGTAGTTAATTATCGTTTGGTCGCCATGTTGCTACGAGTGCCAGATTTTGCCAGGAAGCCAACCATAACCTCTAAACTTATCATCAGTGCCATAGAATATAAGGCTGGCGCAGTGTCTGGCTTTTCGCTTAAAGTTCCAATCCTTAAAAGGACAATGTCCCCAACCACCGCATCAGAGTGTTGGTTTACAACAAAGGAAAGAGCCCAACCTCTGGTGGCCTCCGAACACAACTTCCAGCCAGGTCTCCCACCCAGAGACCCCCCAGGAAGCCCCGCTTAGCTTCAGAGGCATGGGATTTGGGGTGGTATCGATGCAATAGTCTAGTTTCTCATCTGAGACCTCTGCAAGCCCGCTCCCTCCACCACTCAATCTAGATCCCCCTCTCTCCCAATCATTTATGGGCCCCTAATTCATCTCCCCCTTCTGACGGTATCTAATGATCCCCTATGGTGTGGGTCTCAGCTGATGTGAGGGATAGAAGATCACACGGAACAGCCCTCCCTGCTGTTTAGGCTGTGGTAATGTGAGGAGACAGCAAGGCACACAGCCCAGCTTGTTCCCCTTACAGACACATCTACAGGACACCGCAGAGACAGGCCGCCAGGGTTCCGGGAGATGGTTGCCGCCGCTACAGCGGCATTCCGACCCCTGCTATAAACGTGCGTGTGATATACGCGCGTGTATTTGTGTCTGAGACGCTTCCCTCACAGAAACAGCAGACAGACCGCCATCCTCCTGGAAAGCCCAATATTTACAATCGCTGCGAACATCTCAAGGGACCGACCAGAACTGAACACTGCAAGGACCGAAATACATAAGCTTTTGATTAGATGCCTGATTTCCTGTCTTCTCTCCCTCCGGTTTTTCTCTTTCTGCCTTTCTGTCTTTCTCTTTCTCTCTCTCTAGCCTTTGTTGTTTCGACGCAGTTTGGTCATGGCCTGGTTACCCCACCGCCCGCAGCTAAAGGACTCTCAGCCTTTATTAAAGTCACCAAAACATCCAGACCAACCACACGGCAAATCCCTTCAAAACACACTGTCATTATCTGGCTGACTTTCTATTTCTCTTCCCCTTTTTTCTGCTCATGAAAAACATTCACGGTTTCCAGAATGACAATTACCAGGAGGGAGCTGTGTAATTATTGAAACACAGCAAGACATGCGGGTTTCAAGTAAGGAAAGGGTAGCGTGTGGATCAACTTCAGAACGCTCAGTCTCTACTTACAGCTCAGGCTTGACTTTCTCCACACATCCTCCTTCACTACAATTAGCTCTAAATGTGGAGATAAGACTTAGGGAATACTGGTTAACTAATAATGGGGAAGTCCCTGTCCTTCTATTCTCAAGGTCTACGTCAAATCGGTGACATCTTGTGGTTCAACATTAGTTGTATCAGCAACTTTACTTGTAATTGGGGTCACTGTCTTGTTACCAACTTATCTCTCTGTAAGACTCTTACAGGCAAATGTGATATTGATGCAATGTGTCCAAGGCCCTGGGAGATTCAAGTCATTATGAGCATCTGTGATTCCTAATTTTACGCTTTTCTCATTTACATTTTAGTAATTTAGCAGATGCTCTTATCCACAGAGACGTACAGTGAAGTGCATGCATTTTAAAAGTGCTAGGTGAAACAATACCACAGTTTAGTAGTAAGTACATTCTAATCAATGCATTAGTTGTCAGCTAGAATGTCAGAGCTAGAAAGAGGACCATACAAATAATAAACATAAACGCAAATGTAAAAATTTAAAGAAAAGTACTGCAAGAAAAGGTGGGTTTTGAGAGTTTTGTTGAAGATAAGTAGAGGCTCTGCTATCCTACTGTAGCCTCCAAGGGAAGCTGGTTCAACCACTGAGGTGCCAGGACAGAGAAGAGAAGAGATGACTGTGTGAATTAGTAACTGCCCGTAGGGGTGAGACAGCCAGGAACCCAGAGGTGAATGAACGAAGAGCCTGATTTGGGATACAAGGGTTTGAGCATTGCCTGAAGGTAGGAGGGAGAAGCTCCTCTTGTTGTTTCGTAGGCAAGGACCATTGCCTTGAAGCAGTGACACCAGTGTAGAGTGTGAAGAAGCGTTGGGACACAGGAGAACATGGGGGAAGGTAGAACATTCCATATTCTGAATGAGTTGCAGGAGAACATGTGACACAGGAGAACATGGGGGAAGGTAGAACATTCCGTATTCTGAATGAGTTGCAGGAGAACATGTGACACAGGAGAACATGGGGGAAGGTAGAACATTCCGTATTCTGAATGAGTTGCAGGTGTTTGGTTCCACATGCAGGGAGCCCTACCAGAAAGGAATTGAAGGAATCCAAACGTGAGATGACAGGTGCCTGGACAAGTACCTGGACAAGTACCTGGGCTGCTTCCTTCGTGGGGTAAGGTCGAACTCTA
Source organism: Esox niger (assembly GCA_016801105.1). Taxonomy (NCBI): domain Eukaryota; kingdom Metazoa; phylum Chordata; class Actinopteri; order Esociformes; family Esocidae; genus Esox; species Esox niger. Next base: position 15,172 of record JACXGJ010005415.1, read on the forward strand.
TGAATATTGTACAGCATGAACCTGCAGGAAGACGTCGCTGCCTTTATGTTAGCAGAGAAGTGTGTTGTCGAGGATCATGCCAAGGTTCTTTGCTCTCTTGGAGGAAGACACTGTGCAGTAGTTAATCATCATGGACATGTCATGGAGCGGACTGCCCTTGATGTAAAAGAAGACTAGCTAAATCTTGTCAAGGTTAAGCTTGAGGTGGTGGGCAGACAACCAAAGTGTGGCTCAGTGACGTTACACCTGTATGAGGATGATTTCACTAGATTCCACAGCCACAATGTGAAAGCTGGCTATAGTGTGACAAAAATAATCAAAACACGGATGAAATTTGCAGAAAAGAGGGGTTTGGCTAGAGAGTTTCCTTTTGCAAAGGGGTAGATTTGATTCCTTCCTTAATTCCAGTAGTTAATAGCCTTCACTTCCTTCACTTAGATCTCAGTACATAGGCTCTCTTTCTACATTGGTGTTAAATCAAACATGATTTAAATTTATATATTCAGGGCCTGATAGCATTCAATAATGGTGCTTGCCTAGGTCTTCCCGCATGCACACAGAGGGACAGAACCAGAGAGAGACAGAGACAAAGACAGCGAAGGAGAGACAGAGAGAAAGACACAGAGTAAAAAAGAGAGACAAAGAGAGTCTGACTAGAATTTGCCTACAGTCTTTTATTTACTGAGGTCTTATCACTGCAGATGTAAACAGGATATCTCTCCATTATATAGAAACCTTATCTAGCTTTTGATAACAGTACACACACAAACACACACACACACACACACACACAGACACACACACACACACACACACACACACACACACACACCAGCAAACTGGACCAGAAAACGAGGCTAATTCCTAGTTAATTACTTTGTTAATGATGATAAAGTCGGACAAAAGTGCAACTTGGACTTCATGCCTTTGTTATTAGTTTTTAAAAAGGATTTGCATTATTAGCTTAATGTGACGCACATTGGGGATGTCAGGGGAGTAATGAATGTGATTGCTTTTCACGCTGCTGTCCGCATTCCCAGCAGATTGACCTGCATGTTAGCATGCGCTAGAGAAAGCTGGTGGGACGAAGAAATAAAACTGGTTTTACAACATGTAGAATTGTCATCCAATATCTAGACAGTGCACTTAAAAGGAATGTGGGTGTATATACACTGTGTTTCAAAGTGTGTGTGGTACCCATTGCGAACTTCCGGCCTCTATGGTACCAATGTCAACGTAAAAAGTTGGATTGGACATGGATTCAGCATGCAGACTTCAACTCCCACGGAACGTCATCATTTAACACACTTGTTTACTGTCTTTCCGAAATCCTTTGAACACACAAAGGTCGACTGACAAATCCCTATATTCACCTGAGCTGACCTGAGCTAGCAGCTGTGATTTGGGGAGCGACCAAATCGCCTGGCTGTGACGGATGACATATTAGGGCATTAGTCAATTTAGTTGTCAATTTTCTTTGTCATTTTAGCAGAAGTCTTATCCTAAGATACTTACAGAAGTGAGTGGGTACATGTGCATCCTCTTTTTCAGTCTCTGCTTTAGCATGTATAATTAACGTAATTAACCTCGGGAGTGCGTACGCACACACCAACTTATGGGCCAAGCACAACCTAGTGCTCCGCATTCGCCACACGCACTAATATGCACGCATGCATACACACAGCTCAAGGTCACGCAACATACATGCTTCCAGAAGAAAAAGAGTGTGAATATTGCATCACCTCTTCTTCGAATCCCTGAAATATTTTGTCGTTTTAAAACACAAGGCTGAGTGTCACAACACTAAATAAGCTAGTATGACCTTACACAGAGAAGACAGTGTAATATTTCCATTACTCTGAGACTGCATCAGTGAATTGGACATTTAGTGAAAGATAACGGCCAAGTGACTGTGGAATAATGAACTAGGGGTGTTTTAGAAAAGGTTTGGCTCATTCTCCACTATGCCTCCTCTAAAGCGCCCATGGGCACGGGTGCAGAAAAATCATTAATAAGTAAGCATTCCACTTACACTCTGAGTACACAGCTTCACATACTTCTAGAGAAACACACACACCCCGTTCTTTCACAGGAATGTCTTCTGACAGTCAGGAATGAAACCTTACAGGTATCAGAAGGAGCTCAGGGTGAGCTTACAGCAATGTCATACATTAAATTAAATTACTAATTGCCTTAATGCACAATAATGAGAAGTGATCCCAAGGAATTCTTACTGGTGTATAATCACAAGAGTGTGACCTTGGAGATACTTTTGTACTTATGTGATAGAAAGGCAATTAACCTTCCACTCAGGTCAAACTTGCCTGAAAGTGTATCGGTTGGAGAAAAGAACGAGCAGAAAACAAAAAACTCCATTGCTTTTAATGTCTGATGAAGGATTTGACAGAAAAACTTCCTCAGTGTCAAGTATTAAGCTGTAAGCAGTAGTAACACAATCAAACTGATTTTCCATGTAATTATCCAACTCTCAACCATCAATCTCATAGATATCTTTGAGACGGGACGGCATCGTGCCAGAAACTCAAACCAAAGAAACATGAATGTCACAAAACTGTCAATCAGACCGATGGTAAACAAACCGATCAGTTTACAATGACTAAAATCAAAGTGGTGTTTTCTTACCTGCTGGGGAGGCTTGGTAAACGCAGGCACTGGGGGCTTGAGGAGCTTCCCCACAGAGGTGTCATGTGTCCTCACTCCCTTTGCCATGGCTGGCTCCAAGTGTCACTCCGAGTGTCTGGGCGTTTCGGTACAGACGCGTCTCTCCGATACTGAAACTGTGTCTGTGTGTGTGTGTATATATAGGCGTGTTTGATTCAAGATGACAGCCTGGGATGAGCTGAAATGCCTCTGATGGGATGACGTGAGTCGGCTCAGTTCTGTAGCCTGTACATGCTGTCCTGGGCTCAGTTCTGCTGCCTGTACATGCTGTCCTGGGCTCAGTTCTGCTGCCTGTACATGCTGTCCTGGGCTCAGTTCTGCTGCCTGTATATGCTGTCCTGGGCTCAGTTCTGCTGCCTGTACATGCTGTCCTGGGCTCAGTTCTGCTGCCTGTACATGCTGTCCTGGGCTCAGTTCTGCTGCCTGTACATGCTGTCCAGGGTACAGTTCTGCTGCCTGTACATGCTGTCCTGGGTTCAGTTCTGCTGCTTGTACATGCTGTCCAGGGCTCAGCGCTACTAGGTTGGAACTGCACCCAATAAGGAAGGGCACAGTTAGACAGACGGTCACACACTCACACACACTCGTAATCCTGCAGTTGACAGTGATTCCTTTCAGAGCTCTCCTGTAGTTCTCACACAAAACTCTATTTAACATGGATGTACATAATGTCATCTGGCAGCCCTGGATAACAGGAGTCAGAGAAGAGATGTAGCCACTCATTATTTAAGCAAGGAAACAAAAAGTGATGTTTCAGGTTTGTCAACATAGACTAAATGCTCACAACTACTCTGGGTCTATGCTATGTCTGAATTGGAATATGCACGTTTGCAGGTACCAGGAACTGACCTGGAGAAACTGTGCTGCCACAATATACAGAATATACACAATAAAATAATCCAACTAAACAGTCATTCTAACCCTATCATGGCAGTTTAATAATAAGTGAACACATGCCTTAAACCTTGAATCCCTACCATTATCTGAAACACATCCCATGTAAAGCAGACAGAATAGACTAGTGTCTTTACCTGAACGATGCTGGGAGAAGAGCAGAGGAGGTCAGCAAGTCAGTGAATCGGAAGGTTCAGAGAGAGAGAGGGAGAGTCGCAGGCAGGCAGATTCCAGCAGCAGAGGAGACTGCAGTGTTTGACACACTGCCTTTCCACGTTCTACTTCAGTCAACGCGACTCACAGCGGGACATGCGTCCTCCAGTGGTCAACCGCGGTAACACATTCACCAGAGGAGATATTTACATTACAGTAATGAAAGGTAATCGAGTTACGCTGTGATGCTTAAAACTGCGGCAGTAGGCCTCTCTAATGAAGCAGAAGATGTTAGAGGCAGAGGATGTTACTGTTCATAGTTCCAGGCACCTAGAAAAATCGATACATGCGGCTCTTCAAACCAATAAACATGGTTTGACAGTGGGTCCAGAGACAATACAGTCTTAGCTATAGGTTAAAACATTATTTTCAGACTTCAGATTTGATTAAAAATTAAGTCTCACAGATTCGTTCTAAAGATACGCACGCAGCTTACTTTGCCACTTCTCCAAGTAATCTAAATGAAAATATATAATTATCTTTCATTAATGATTTATTGCACATAAAACAACATTGCTTTCTGGTGCAGACAGTTTTCATGACTAATGTAAAAGGTTTATCATAATTCCACCCATCGTGAATGTTATCCTGTCAAATTGCGTGATTTCCTCTTCCATATCGCGTTTGGCAGCTGACCAAACTCGAATCATTGACATCAAATGCAATTGACAGGTTACTGAAACATACGTTTTATATACGAAATATTACGTCTCGGGGGGATAGTTTCACATTCACACGTTCACCCTACTCCCAGGTGCGGGTAAAACTGTCTTAGGTCAGCGGACCGCCGAGTACCAAGTGCTGTACAAGGCTGTCTATTTGCCGGCGAACAGAATACTTAGGAACCGGGGTAAAAGTGCAGTCCTAAGAACGAATGCTTTTAATATTTGTATCCTATAACTTGAAATCTATTTTTCTAAATTGGAGATATTCATAAGCAATCTCTGCAATATATTCTCCATGACACTATCTAATAGTCTCAAGTTTGATTTATCACCAACTATCAACCATACATATTTTGCTACTATTTTAAAGTTTCCTTTAAAAATAGCTGTTTAACATTTTGAAATATGAATCCCAAATCGCATCCATATATGAGTATATTATATAAAAGCCACAGCTTAGATTTTTCGCCAATAGTGAAGCATAGAGTTTTTGCTAATAATGTTATGTTTCCTTATGAAATAGCTTTTTAAAATTCTGAGATATTCATTTCAAGTTGCATCCATACATTCTTCATTACATTATCTAAGAGCCTCAAATTAGTTTTTTCACAATTAATGAAGCATGGAGTTTTTACTAATATTTTATTAATATATAAAATGTCCTTTTGACATAGCATTTTAAAATGTTGAGCTATTCATTCCAAATTGTATCAGAATATTCTTAGTGTCGTTATCTTTCACAAATAATGACAAAGATTTTTAACTAAGGTTTTAAAGTTTCCCTTTGAAATATTTTTTTCAGATTTTGTGGTTTTCAACGCAAATCGATTCACTATAGTTTACATGACATTGTCTAAGGGCCTCGAATTTAAGATTTATCAAATTATCAAGTTTTTTACTAATATTTTAGTTTCCTTTTGAAATAGCCTTTTCCAATTTTGAGACATTCATCCCAAATCGTGTCATCCTACTCTTGATTGATACAGTAGTGCTTCATTATTTGTGAAAAATCTAAGTTGAGGGTTTTAGATAATGCAATGAAGAATATACTGAGACGATTTGAGATGAATATCTCAACATTTAAAAAAGCTATTTCAAAAGGATTCTTTCAAGCATTAGTAACAAATCATGACCTCTGGAAAATTAATGATGAGGCTCCTAGGTAATGTAATGAATAATATATGGATGTGATTTGGAATGAATATCTCAAAATTTGATAAAGGAATTTCAAGTAATATGCTACCAACTGAATCATTAGAAAGTCATTCTGAGGACTGCGCTTTTAACACGGTTTCTAAGTGTCCTTCCTCCGGCTGATTGATATCGCCTTGTCCGGCACTCCGCACTCTGCGGTCGGTAGACCAAAGACAGTTTTACCGGTATGTGGGAGTAGTCGAATGTGTGAATGTGTGAATATTGAACTGTCCTTACCGCGGTGTTAATACCGCACCACTGGGCTACAGAAATGCATAATGTATACAGCTCGTTTTTGTTTATTGGATTATCAATAAGCATATCTGGTCGTAATGTAAGCTTGAATTGCAATATAATCAGATTCACGTGGGACAAGGGCTGACTACCAGTATGTGACAACAGGACTCCAGCCGTGAGAAAGTGGGACAGCTTGAATGCTTTGGATTTCAAGTAGCTCATTAATTAAGTCTTCAACATACCTTAGGCAAAACAAGACACACAAAACATTGGCACACACCACAGAGATGGTATGACTATCACAACACAAGCAACCGTGAGTGAGGCACACACACTTATAAAGAGGTTGTAGATTTTATAAGCTGACATTTCTGACACGTTTAATGATCAGTTATGCCCCCAAATAGGCTACCTTTACAGGTGCATCCAACACCAACCTAAAAATATGTATTTAGTTTGGTAAAGGGTTCATTTCACTCACCAGTTTTTGTCCAAGTATTCCTTTAAAGCACAATATGTCCTGTACAATAAAACCTGTATTTTCTCTCTTAGCCTCTTCGCAGCATCTTTAGAGCCTAAAGACACTTACTGCAGAGATATCAACTAACCTGCTGTCTCTCAGATACACTGCCAGCAGTCAGAGCTCAGAAACATGAATAAAACCCTGCCAAACCCTCTAGACTTCCTCTCCCATTCCAAACATTCAGTGCACAGCAACATTACTCCCTCTCAAATAAATCTCCATCGTGAAATCAAGAATATGACCATCACAACCAGTTTTTGTTTCAGATAATAAAAAAATAATGCGTGCAGAGGAATGTGCAATGAAAGGTCTCAGGCAAAGGGGCAACTTAGGAAAGGAAATATGGGACGTATTTCCATGCGTGCTTAGTGTTATTAAATGTTGCGGATCCCAAGGCTAGTACACCATGTCGGGTAGCCCAGAGAAAATGGATGTTTGGCTTCTTCCCCTCGGCGTTAGGCCTAATAACGTTTAACATATTGACATTAGGATGTCTGCTCAGAGTTTCCAGCTGTGCAGTATAGTTCTAACATCGACTTTCCTTTTATCCTCCCTTCTCTCCTATCTCATGTTTCCTTCTTGTGGTTTTAAATATTGAAGATGGATAATGGCATTCATCTTGACATGACCAGACGAAGAGCCTGGGGAGAGACACGTGTTCGTCCTGCTATCTTTATGTGGACCTACGTTCTAAACCATGACCCAGAAATCCATGTCCCCTATTCCAAATCCTAACCTCAATAGCTTTATAACTAAATCTCACCTAGCTCTAACGTGTAACCCTAACGGTTAATGCCTCAAACTTATAAGCATCCCCAATTCAAACATCTGGACATATTGTCTTTTTTTCCCTAAATCTAGCATGAGCTGGGATTCACATCATCTCTAGTGTGAACCTGACAAAAACCTTGTTGGGACAGATTTTTCAGGTGGTACTATCGATGCGCAATTGCATTAGGATGCGTACCCCCCACACACCTCATGTGGACGTTTTTGTGACCAAAAAATGTCCATTAGAAATGAAACTTTCTCTAACCTGAATGTCTAATCATATCCCGCCAACAAAACAAATTCTAAATCTGACTCCTAAATCTAACCCTTAATGCCTAACCTTAACCCCAATTTTAACCCAAACCTCATAAGAATACTAACCCTAACCTAAACTCCAAGCCTAAAAAAGTCAGTGAGGCTAAGTGTCTTCATTAGTCACAGGTTACTAGGGAAGACAGACAAATAATGACCTCGCTCAGGTCGAAAACCGAATAACCAAAATATACGACATGTCGTTTAGTGTCTGTTTTTCAAGATATTTCCTCAGGCATTATATGCTTTCTAATTAGCAGGACAGACTCGTACCCACGTTGCAGAAGTACATATGCCCTGGAGGCAACGGATTAGACTACGGGATCACCCTTGGTCACCAACACAGGGATGACAAGTCATACTCGGGTCTTCATTTAATGATCTCCTCATTCACCAGCATTTTATGTAAAGCTCTTAGTATTTAAGCGAATGGTTCCCATCCTAATGTTTCTGGGCAACAATCAAGTTTACTTTTAGTTGAGGTCTGGCAATAAAATCACAAGACAGGTACATTATATGGATTTATTGGGCAAGATGTCAGCAGGTATGGTTCAAACTTCTGAGTAGTATAATGTACAGATAATGTATATGGAAGTCAGTCGTTACCTACAGCACATTGCTAAATACCTTCATATTCACGTTATTCAAGTAAAACGATACGGAAAAATATGTAGCGTAATGGAACTTGAGACTTAAATGTTATTGCGCCTTTTCCATGAAGGAGAGGTACGATGAATAATTTCCTTAATGTGCACTAGACTCTAGCAGCTTAATAATCTCCAATTGCCAACTCAGTGTTAACATAATGCACTTTACAATAGGGAATAACATTCACAGTGTTTCGTATCCTTGGTAATAATTAGCTACAGAATAGGAAGACATGTCAGGACAGGAAACAGCCCCTAATACACACACACAAGCACGCACGCCCGCACACACACACAGGAAGATAGCTTTGAACTGGCTACATTGGGATTTCATCCCGTTGCTACATGGAGGCAGTCTGATGCTAAAGCAGTATGATGCGCAAACATCAGCTGTTAGGGCATGAAGGAGTAGTAGGTTTGGGTGAATGCATTAGGGTCTGTGGGAGTAAGAGCAACATCTCCATTTCGAACAGACAAAAGGTTAACAACTGTATGTGAGTATTGCCTTTAACTTTATGTTGGAATCAAGAAGGATAGAGGTTTCTGTCAGGAAACATGTCAGTGTTAAGGGTTGTGATTGGTATAGAACAGAGGTAAGAATCTTCACTCTTGGAGGGACAAAACACTTCAGTAATCAATTTTTCTACCTGGTAGTTAATTGCACTCACCTGGCTTCCCCAGGTTGAAATAAGTCCCTGATTAGGAGAGGATAAAAACCCTAAGTGTTTTGGCCCTCCAGGACCCTGAGTTGCCTAAAACTGCTCTAGACCAATGGCTGGGATTTCAATGTTTATGTTCACTGTCCTTAATGGTCAGGAGTGTCCGAACGGCGCCTCTGTGTTGAGAGGTCTCTGGACGATGACAGCGTTGGTTAAGTCCGCCTCCTGCAGACTTAGCCCCTCATCTAGGAGCTCTCGGAAGGGAAGAGAAGTAGTCAGGATGAAGGGCGAGCTGTTCCTCTGACAGCGCTGGACGTAGCTGTGAACGTCACAGATCCTGGGGAGAACATAACAGGCCAGAGATGAGCTCATGCATGCAGATGCAGTCTCAAAATTGGGAACTTTGCTAAGAATTTGGCAAAAGCAAAAACCTGCTGATAACAACTTCTTAACATTCAAGGTTGTGTTCGATTATGCAAATATGGTATTTTGCTGATTTAATTTTAAAAGTATTTTGTAGATATATTTTTTTTATTGGATATTGTGGGTTACTGTGTGTAAAGAAAGACGTAAAAAGTCAGATTTTATGTGTTTTCATATCAGGCTGCAAAAATTTGAATGGTGACTTTCTATAACCACTCTATTTCCGTACAAAACACTTCTTTTGATTACATCATTATGGCCCAATGATTATCAACGTAATTAAGTGTTCACAAGAAGCCCAATACACTCCATTCTTCTGTCAAGCTCTGGGCAGCATGCTCTCACCTCTCTGTCCTCTAACCCTGTTACATAATATATACACTGCATCAGAGTTACGCAAGCCCTCTCAGGGGATTTTTTTGATCTACGATGACGCCAAGCAGCCACTCACATAAAGCTTTCTCCACTCAGCAGGCACCAGAGCAGGTAGCCACAAATTGACACAAAAGGGATGGACATAAAGGTTTGACTTCCCTTCACAGCCATTATGGATCTCTGACAGGAATCTGTTCTAGGCATTCTATTTCTATGATGTAATATGACCCCCATAATATGGGGTAACCTGGCTCAAGGAGCACTCTAAAAAATGATACCATAGGATGACAAATGCTTATGTAATCTTCAGCATCTCTCCTTGATCTTTTAATGGTCAGAAGGATAAAGTTATGGCTTATTTGATGTACTGGGCTTTTAAGAGTCATGGTGATGAAGAACAGACATGCTTCGAGTTGGTCCTCTGGGAGAGTCACATTCCTATATAGTACATCTCTTTAAAGTTAGGAATATCAGGTCGAGTGGTTAAGACAATGTAATATCCACCTGTGTGATAGGTTGAATCTCTGCACCAGCCTCCTGCCATCAGCCAACCATATTTGCAGAGATGTGACAGGGAGGCCATGGTCTAGTGTAACCATGGGGATTGGGGGAAACTCCCCCTCTTCATGTACCGATGGAGACCGGACCACTACTCTGGGAGCAACACTGGAAAGTGGAAACACACACACAATACAATTTGGGTTTTGTAAAATACAAATATTTCTTTCCCAGCGGCACTCAATTTATCCCAGGTTGGTACCCACCAAAACTGGCCTGTCGCCCTATGCGAGTCCTAACAATACAGCCATAGAGATAGAGCAGCACCTACTGGTATGATATTGTATGACATTCATCACATTCTTTTTTCCCTGAAGCTTGTCTTTCTTTTTTTCTAATATTTTTTTAATTATAGAAAAAATTCGCGATAAATACAGTTAGTCAACACTTGCTAAAATGTGTGATTAAATGTCTAGAAAATGCCCCAAAACACTTTAATCTTACATCACTCTGACTAATGACTTTCTAAAATGCTTTGTTTTTGGAGAGAAAATAAATTTCCCTTATTACCAAATATACATTTGTTGTTAATGGCCTCCTTCAAACATGCATTCATGTTGTTCTTTAAAACAATTTGCATAAATATTTATATTTTTGATATAAACTGATTTTGATAAGACATTTTGGGGAGGATTTCTATGCTTTAACAGAGACTGGGGTAAGATAGAGTTTTGTTGAAAGAACAGTGGGCCTTATTCTAACCCGTAGCTCTGCAATACATGTGTGCCAGAACCAACAGCTTAGACAGCTGGACCACCTAATGCCAACCGTATAAGATTCTGATAAAACAGCACTTGTTTTGGAGTTTTATAGAATGTTGGGACCAAGTGAAAACAACCTTACCCAGTCTCAAGTCTTGCCAGTTAAGTCTCAACTCAAATTCTCGAATGGACAAGTCTCAATTCAAATAACCCTGGACTAGCCTATTATAGTCTCAGTTGGCTAGCGAAGAAAGGGGTATGAGTCATGTCAATGTTTACATATAGACTTGTCAGGATTCAACACATTTCCCCTTTAATTGATGACTCTAAGAGACATGAAATCAATGACAAAATCTGAGTTTCTTTGCAACGGCATTGGTGATTTTAGACTCATGTGTTTCACTAGCAACAGAATTTGCTTTCATTACCACATTGTTCGTAATACTGAAGGCAAATATTTATGGAATTAATCAGATAATTCAAAAGATAAAAGTCAAATTCTTCTGGAGGTGCAGGGCTGAACAAATGTCAATGTAACGGAAAAATACAGCTTGCACATTCATATGCTCCACCACTGTTGTTCTCATAGATTAATCAAATCATGCCATGATGACAGCCTAAATGAACTCCTCTTTGATCTCACAAACAAGCGTTGACAGCTAAAGTTTGTGTGACATCAAGATGTGTCCAATTAAATTTGAGCGATGTTGTTTTCCCGCTCCCTGGATGCCATTGGGGTCCGTGGTGGTTTGGTTGTCTGTCTTATGTGAAGTCTGTTAACAAAATCTTTACCCAGATTAAGTTCTCTGTTTTGTTTCTCTAGGTCTCAGATTTTTCTCATTTATTTTTCTCTTTAAACCACATCAGGAGACCAAAACTGAAGTTTGGGTATAGTGGCTTGGTTAGTGATCTTTCTGTAGAGCCCATGTGAGAGTTATCAAAACAAAGGACATATTAATTGATGCAAGTAATCACCATAAAATTCTGCAAAGTTAGCAAAAACTTTATAATGAATTTGTTTATAATTACTTGAGATGTTTTGTATTTTCTAAACAGTTTCCACCTTTACCACGTGGTTTCACAAAGGTTAGAGGCTTGTGCATCACAGACAAAATATCTGATAATAACCCTCAGATATCACCAGTTAACGTTTTAAAATAATTCTCTGACAGAGAGTTTCAGGGCCGACACTAAGCCCACTGTTATGGTTGGAAGGAGAATGTAGAAGGTCGGGCCATTCGCAGGAGTGTACTTCCATGAAGTAGTGTGAGAGCCAATGACAGGCAAAGCACAGATTGTAAATCTGGGTTTGGCTTTTATTAGATGGCGACAAGCTGAAGTTTGAAAAATGTATAAATGGTGATGCAGAGTTGGCCACCTTTCTACTGGACAGGTAAGGTAACATTAGATACTGAATATAGCTAGCCATACAAGGAAAGTGAAGTTACTGCTTGATTGCTGTAGCACTAGATATTAAACCCACCGAAAGGTGGCGCAAACTAGCTTAATAAACCGTTAAGGTGATTTCTTACTAAGTACAGTAAAATGTCAAAATGACTCAATTCAGTTTAAGGTCTGGATCGAAGTCCAAGATATGACTAGACTACACATCTCGAAATATAAAAATTGGAGGAATTCTGCAAAAACAATATTTAGGAGTTTGGTTCCCAAGTATTTACACAAAAAATAACAGACAGACTTGACTATCTCAATTCAAAAGAGGTCAGACATGTTTATATTCCAAATAGAAGTAGCCTATCAAAAATGGATGTTTGTTAATTTGCTTCTTTCGACATTAGAATTTTGTTTTGTTTTGTTATAGGTAAAATTAGGTTCAAGAACTATCTGCTACAAGAAAAATCTGCTTGCAGTTGAAAATAATTACATATCTCTGACATTCAAACAGAATGATTTAAGGTCATAAAGGACAAATGGGTGAAGTTCCACTTTAAAATGTTTCATTGGTAGCACTTGTTCTCATGACTTAAAAAAGTTAGGACCAAGACATAGCAATTTGTGGCACCATATAATTATTTTAAACCAATCAAGATGTAGCCAACTGTATATTAGGCTTATGTGAAGTTGTTATATTTTACCTTTTTTAAAGTGATTTAAAAATTCATGGAAATCTTTTGCATTACATGAAATACATATAACCGTAACTACGTAGTCTATACTAAACACTCTTTGAAAACTATTGGGACCTTTTCATGCACAGGCTCTCTCTCATTCGCCCTCTCTCGTTCACTGTCCTCTCATTCTCTCTCAGCACATCTCACCTTCCCAGCCTGTAACCTCGCCCACTGAAGGGGTGGAAGGTCTTCTTCTTGGGGACGTACATCTCCTCTGTCAGATCCTCCACATTCACCTCGAGTTCCTCCTCTTCAGCCCGGCTCTCCAACTCCACAGGAAGCTCACTAGAACAGGTCGTACAAGGCGGTAAACCAACCAATCATTAGACATGAGAAAGATAACAAAACAGGTAGATCAAAATACCACAGGGTTGACGTAGAATCAGGAGAAAAAGCGAACAGGCAGGACATTTGATCAACTAACCAGGAATAAAATAGAAAGAATAGTTACAATACCCCCGTTTGATGGCTTCGAGGAAGTCCTGGTTCTCCTGGACAGAGTAACTCCTGAATTCATCATTGTTCAGTGTGAAACCATCCTTCCACAGCCTCACCACAACCTCAACCTAGATCAACCACCACATAACCACAAACAGGTTGAATGTTATTGTAATCATAGCACTTAAGTATAACTTGTATTATATTAGATACATACAGCTAGATCCTATTCAGCAAAAATATAAAGACATGACATTTTGATTCAGACCTTTGACCCTCCCGAGGCAACATTGCTTATCTTCTCCACTTCATCCAGAAGATCCTCCACAGAAAAACTTCTTCTGATGGGAACTTCATCTTCCTCATTCTCTGTCCCATCACACCTGGAACAAGTAAGAAGTGATAACAAGTGATAAATGTGACTTTAAAATGAGTAAGTAAAAGGCCCTTTCGGATATCACTCACCAGGTATCATCTTTGTCATTTCCTCGTGTATCAATGTCTTTCATTATGTTTTATTCTGCTGTTGTCCATCTGAAACGACACAACAGGGAAGACAACACATTGACGAAGAATATGGAATAACAGTTGTGATGTTTGTTTGTGACATAATATTTCGACATTATTATTTGTGTTCGGGATATCATAATATATTTCCATGTTTGCTCAGAAAGCAATGCACTATATACAGACGCTGCGTGGCCACGTAGGGGCTATATACTATGTTTTGATATGCCGTGATTTAGCCATACCACTGGCTTGAATACAAGTAATGGATCCATCGAGAATGCAGTCGCCTCATCTTTATAGGCTACACACTTAAACAGTTCTTTCCTGGGTTAAATAGACTTGTGTTTAACAAGTTTTTTAAGCACACAATCAAATATCAAATGACTTTATGTAGTTTTTAACAGTGCGACAGAATTACATAAGGCGCTCCGGGTAGCTAGCAAGAAAAACCATGCGCGGCCTATTTCACTACACCCTCACCAGGCCCACTGAAATGTATTGATTATCGAGAAGTGAGTAAATACTCACATTTGCACAAAATAATAATATTGTTTGTTACCAGTTTGTGTTCTCTTAATCACGCGCCGGTCAAGTTAGCCGCACGGCTACTGCTACATTTCTGATAAGCTGTGGCCGCTACTCACATCTGCTGAGCAATTTCTTTGACGTCAGCGCGGTTTAGGCTCTCCAGCTGCCGCGTAATATTATCATGTGCAGGCTTGGCAGCTGTGGTGCTGAGCTCAGCAGGTAGTTCTTTATTTTGGTACACAGTTTTGGACTGAAATAGACCATTTCATATTGTATACACTACAACGGTTGCTGTACAGTATTGTAGTTTTGATTATCGAATTTATTTAATAGTGATATTTGAATTAAGGCGAAAACAGACCGTTAGATAGTGGTTATTATTGACCAGTCGTCACATATATAGAAAATGGCTATTCAGCTCATCAATTGCTTTTCACCATTAAATGTAAACGTTCTTTAGAATATAGAGTATACTCTACAGTTCTGCTGATATTTTATGAAGCCAGAGCGCTTGGCCAATGACCATTCAATTGCAAAGCGGAAGTGGTTCGCGTACGATATTTGCCTGCTGACAGCAGAACCAGCCAAAAAAGAGCTAGTTAGCTAACGTTAGCTAAAGAGAAAGAGAAATGGCGCCTCAATGCCGTGTTCTCTGAGGCATTGTAACGTTACAGACGAACCGACAGATTAAGCAAAGGCAAATAAACCGAAGAACCATGGTGAATACAAGAAAGAACTCTCGGCGTGAGCAGAACAGTCCCTTCATCTCGTCAAGGACCCGATCTTCCGCAAGGAATACACCCAACTCTGAAGAACATGTAAGCTGGGTAATTTTCTTCACTACCAGATTGACTATGCTAACTACCTAGCTTTGGCCTCTAGTCGGGTTTTTATGTTTTTTTTGTCATTAAACCGCCTATAGTATTTGACATTAACTGAAATTATTTCACGAATAACTGTGGATTAGCATGCATTGATTAAAAAAATATTTCCATGAAAGCGGACACGATTGCATGACTAATAGATTGTAGGTTAGCTTCCTAGCCATCTGTTAGCTCCAAGTGGAGTTCTCTTTGTGTTGCCCTTCTATGCCTACCAGTACAGTGGTACCGGCAAGAGGTAGTTTAGCCTGCTACCAAACTAGTCTGTCTCAACTTGGTATGTCACTTTCGACAGCCCAAAACAAAGACACACGCGTGTGACACGGTGCGGTTAACTGTCGAGGTTTTCAATACGCAAGAAGTATTGCCAACCATGTTTACATCTGGCAAGAAATACCAGGCTAGTAGTGCTAGGAAGCTAGCTAGTTGTGGGGGAAGGGAACTCAATGAACCCGCTGTGGTTCACAACACAACAGTTGGCTGGCGCGTCATTATTTAGAAAAAGATAAGTTAAACTCTAAAGGTTTGAGTTTGACAAAAACAGAATACTTCACTACTTACTGTAAACACAATTTGCATATAAAAAGTCTGTTACTCCCTTGATAGCTATAAATTCTGTCTGGTAGCATTTTTCTTGCGTGAAGTTTCTCCCCACCTCGGTCATATAACAATAACAATAACAATCCAGTATGTAGCAAGATTCACAACGAAGAAACGCTAAATTCTAATAAGCTTTTGTTCCAAATTCATGTCGCAAAAAAACATGAACAACATTTGTTATTACCCACTTAAGTGGTTTAATATGAGAATGTGTGACTATCTTAGATTGCTGGATTTAGTAGATCTAGGCTGTCTGTACTGTCATAATAATGGAATGTGCAACAGGTACTGTAACTACAGTGCAGCTTTACAGCTGCGCTTAGCAGGTTAGCTTAAGTAAAAATTGTCTCTGAACATAAAATGCTTATGAAATGCAATTGATTTTCTGATTTGTATCTGCTCATGCAAATTGCCAACAAAAAGGAAGAAAAAAGATCTGGGACAGTCAATAAACCAAACGACTCTCTCATAGAAATGCCTGTCGCTGATAACAGCTGTTTAAATTAGTTTGCTTTACCTGTAGGCAGCAGGGTTGAGTTTTGCTGTATAAAATCATGTTCTACATTTCTACATGGTCGAGATCTCTACAGCTCTATCATGGTAGCCTTTCCAAATACATGTTTTTGCTGTGAAACGTGGAATTTTAATTTTGGGGCTCCAGTGCTTTCCAGGAAAAGAGATCTGAAAAAAGGCAGCTTCCTTAGATGAGCTATAACTAGCTAAAGTAAATTTTGACCCAATTCCTAGGCTGTATCTCAAATACACAATCAGAATCAGTCTCAACACCCTAAAGACAGTGGATATGATAGTGGGCTTCAGGAGAAGCCCAAATGTTCTCCCTTAGCCTCTTTGTAATACATTGAACGCATGTTTTTTCTGCCCCATAAGACAACACTTATGAACTCATTTGCCCCTTTAAAAACATCTCAGCCTCAAATCATGGCTATACTTAAATTCTTGACTTAAAAAGCTCTCATTAAAACGTGCTCCATGAAATGATCCAACAATTTACATGCCACCATGTTATTGCATCTTGCATTCTTACAGTCACTGTTAAACAGAAAATGAGTGTGGTTTAAAGAAATGCATGATTTCTGGGTAACACATGAAATTGAGTGTTTTAAGCACAATCACCCACTGTCAGGCAGTTCCTTTTTGGTTGTTCAATTCAGAGCCACGCTAGGGGAAAATACATTGGGCATGCGTAACAGTTATAACAAATAAAGTCATGCCTAATAAGGCCCAACAGGTTGAAAGCAGGAAAGAGCCCCAATTCCCGTTCTCGGGTTCTCCTGGAGTCACTGATTTAACATTTGTCATCTGAATTTTGCAGTATGTGTTTTTCTTTTCTCTTGGCCCCTTGGTGTCCATTGCTAACTATCTGTTTTGGGTAACATTTCCCCTGGCTGGTGGTGTTTGTAGTTTGTTTGGTCAAGATTGCGTTCTTTGTTCCAGAGTCTTGGCTCTGTGTCATTCTCTTCCCTTGTCCTTGCTCATACGATTTCTGCCTTGCATTAAACAATCCCTTTGGGTTCTGTTTGGCTGAAAACGTGCTTCTGCTGTTCTAGGCAATTTTTGTTAGATTTCTATAGCTGGCTGCATCTAGCTTTTTGTCTCTGGGTTGTTTTTTTGCTCTGTTTGTAAACCATCATGGGCGTTCTTTGCTTATTTTGTTGGTTCTGTTCACCTCTATTGTTCCAGGTAGAGGGGATTGACTTGGCTATCTCTGGTTGATTTCCTTTTTTTTTTTTTTTTGGTGTTACATATGATTCTCAATCTAGCTTGACACTGCAGTCCCAGAAATGTTCTCTTGAGAGAAGCTCCTTTGTCTTTGGAATGGAGGCTTCTTCCCTCTGTTGTTATGCAGATCTTTGGCAAGCCCCACGTCAATCTTTTTGCCTTAACAGGGCATGTGTTTGCGCTTCAGTGGCCAAGGATACCCCCTATAAATCGTGTCCGGACCAAGTTCACTCAGAGAGTCTGTCTGTTTCCGTGGCTACCCGCTGGTGTAGGGAGCTGTGGTTTCTGGAGTGCGCCTGTCTGCTCTACGGAGCTCCATGGCATCTGCTGGGCCCAAGTCTAAGGTTTGGGGCCCAAGCCTAAGGTTTGACACCTGGGCGTGTCTCCCTCTCGGGCCGTGGCCTGACATGTTCTACGTCTTTGTGCCTAAGTGTGAGGTTTGCGGCCTTCCCCTACGTGGCTATTGTTGTCGGGTGATGTCAGGCCCCAGTTTGTGCTCCCAGTGCCCACTATCTTGATACTGGTCCCTACCAAGCAGTTTGCTGGTTCAGCCCTGTGGGTGGGACTCGCCCCTGAGCGGGCTAATCTCATGGACAGAGAACATACCCTGAACATCTATGAGGTTCCTCTATGCGTGTAAGTGGCCGGCTGTTGACACTTGAGACTGGGACTGGGGTGTCCCTGCCCTCCATAGTTACAGATGTGCTGGATTTGCTGCATATGTTTTGGAACAAGACATTCTTTTTCCACAATTTATAATATCTGGCAGCCGTGTCAAGCATGCTATGTTAGAATGTTTTCCATGTGGGGATTGTGGCAATGCACACAACTGTTAGTGTTTTTCAGTGTTTGGAGCTCCATTCAAGCCATTCACAGTTGGATGTTGCCTGAGTCGACTCTTGTAGACCGTGCTGTTTTTGTCCTGGGCTTTGGCCTGGCATGTCTGTATCCTACTTGTCCACCCCCTGAGTTTGTGTGGACAGCATCTTACCTAGAAGCAATTCAGTCTGCTGACTGGAGTCTACGCCCTTTTATCAGTGATTGAACAATGTCGATAGTTAGCAGATTTCTTATTGGTATATAATGTCGACATTGAATTCAATAATTCAAAGTGGTTGCTGATAATGAAATGCTAAAGTGAGGGGTGGGAAGTATTTGATCCCCTGCTGATTTTGTAAATCTGCCCCCAAATATATTATTGGTCTATAATTTTAATGTTAGGTTTATTTGAACAGTTTGAGACAGAATAACAAAAAAAATCCAGAAAAATGCATGTAAAAAATGTTATAACTTGATTTGCATTTTAATGAGGGAATTAAGTATTTGATCCCCTCTCAATCAGAAAGATTTTTGGCTCCCAGGTGTCTTTTATACAGGTAACAAACTGTGATTAGGAGCACAATCTTAAAGGGAGAGCTCCTAATCTCCGTTTGTTACCTGTATAAAAGACACCTGTCCACAGAAGCAATCAATCAGATTCCTAACTCTCCACTATGGCCAAGACCAAAGAGCTGTCCAAAAATGTCAGGGTCAAGATTGTAGACCTACACAAGGCTGGAATGGGCTACAAGACCATCGCAAAGCAGCTTGGTGAAGTGACAACAGTTGGTGCGATTATTCACAAACGGAAGAAACAGAAAAGAACTGTCAATCTCGCTTGGTCAGGGGCTCCATACAAGACCTCACCTTGTGGAGTTGCAATGATCATGAGAACGGTGAGGAATTCGTCCAGAACTACTCGGGAGTATCTTGTCAATGATTTAAAGGCAGCTGGGACCATTGTCACCCAAAAAACAATTGGTTACACACTATGCCGTGACAGACTGAAATCCTGCAGCGCCTGCAAGGTCCCCCTGCTCTAGAAAGCGCATGTACAGGCCTGTCTGAAGTTTGCCAATAAACATCTGAATGATTCAGAGGAGAACTGGGTGAAAATGTTTTGTTCAGATGAAACCAAAATCCTGCTCGTTGGCATCAACTCAACTCGTTGTGTTTGGAGGAGGAGGAATGCTGCCTATGACCCTAAGAACACCATCCCCACCGTCAAACATGGAGGTGGAAAGGTGTTGATCTGCTAAGGGGCAGGACAACTTCACAGCATCAAAGGGACGATGGACGGGGCCATGTACCTCACAGATCTTGGCGGAGAACTTCCTTCCCTCTGCCAGGGCATTACATGGATTGTGGATGGGTATTCCAGCATGACTGACCCAAAACACATGGCCAAAGCAACAAAGGAATGGCTCAAGAAGAAGCACTTTAAGTTCCTGGAGTTGCCTAGCCAGTCTCCAGACCATAATCCCATAGAAAATCTGTGGAG
Organism: Esox niger; assembly: GCA_016801105.1. NCBI lineage: Eukaryota > Metazoa > Chordata > Actinopteri > Esociformes > Esocidae > Esox > Esox niger. Next base: position 35,175 of record JACXGJ010005415.1, read on the forward strand.
GGATCTGCAGGTTCGAGTTGCCAAATGTCAGCCTCAAAACCTTAATGACTTGGAGAAGATCTGCAAAGAGGAGTGGGACAAAATCCCTCATGGGATGTCTGCAAACCTGGTGGCCAACTACAAAAAGTTCTAAATGTCTGACCTCTGTGATTGCCAACAACTGTTTTGCCACCAAGTACTAAGTCATGTTTTGCAGAGGGGTCGAATACTTCACTCATTAAAATGGAAAAAAATTGACGTGTGTTTTATTTAGGATTTTTTGGTTATTCTGTCTCACTGTTCAAATAAACCTACCATTAAAATAATATACTGACAATTTCTTTATCATTGGGAAACGTACAAAATCAGCAGGGGATCAAATGTTTTTCCCCGAACTGTATTTGGATGTTTGCATCTTAAAAAGTCAAATAAGAAATACTTGGTGGGGCTATCAGAACTATGACCACTTGTGAATGCAGGCCTTTTTGATATTCTTGGCAATGGTTTTGATTCATGTGACTATTAATTCGCTATTAAGGCAGTTTGAACTTGTGGATAGCTTTATACATATTAACAAAAAAAAACGCAAAAGAATTGATAATATAGATTTTAGTGCTGATTGGTCAATAAACATTTAACACTTAAAATTCTGTCATTTCACTTTTTGTTCTAGAAAATCAGACCCAAACAGCGTTCCATAGCTGATAGCTTTAATATTAGAATTTCCTTTTTTGGAGTTTTTCACTGATGAAAACCCTGTCACTGGCCCTTGGGTGTCTCCCTCTCGGGCTGTGGCCTGACGGTTCTTGCATCTTCTGGCCTGTGTGAGGTGTGCATCCTTTCTCTGTGTGACTCTTGTCAGGTGATGCCAGGCCCCGTTTTGAGGTCCCAGTGCCCCATTATCCTAAAACTGGGCTCAACCAAGCAGTTTGCTGGTTGGGCTCTGTGGGTATGACTGGAGGGTCTCGCCCATTCCGTTTTTTGAGAAACAAATTTGCCGCTGCATTCCCAGGCCTTTTTAGTGTCAAGGGTCAGGTGTGCCTCTTTGGGCCCCAACCTGGGCATGTCTCATGGAAAAGTGGTCCTGAAATCAGGGAATGCAGGTGTTCGCTGGGTACCTTTAGCTCCAGAGCTGGGAATCCCTGCTGCTTTGCTTTTGCTGGTCTTTACCAGGCATGATTCGAATTGAGAATCGCTGTTGCGCATACGCTTTCAGGGCTCGAAAATCACGATGGCCCCAGGCCAGTAAAAAGTCAAGTCGGGACTAATCCAATTAGCAGGTCACTGGGGCCACCGCAAAAAAAGTCCAGATTGTAAAGAACTGATTGTATTATAAACTCTACATCCTCCAGTTGTTTTGTAATCTGGCGCATGCTCAAAACTACCTGGCAGCTCTTTTCGCGTGCTGTTTTACCAGTCAAGAATTGAGCTTTGGTGTGATGTGAGGTGTGGCTATCTGGTATTAATTTTCAATAAAACCTATGCGCATGTCATTCAACTGAAGAAGGCAGTGAATGATAACCACAAGGTCAAATGAAAGAAGGCATCTTACATATGTGTGAATAATGTGTTACCTGTTTCAATATCAATGGAACTCAGATGCACTGTTGTCTGTCCTAAGTTCCCGGCAAAAGCGGACTAATGTGGGTCTTTCTACAAAGGCTTTGTTTGATGGCTTGTGACCATCCATCTTCCTCTTGATCTAATACCAAAGGTTTTCAATGGGGTTCAGGTCTGGAGATCGGGCTGGCCATGACAAGGTCTTGATCTAGTGGTCCTCCATCCACACGTTGATTGACCTGGCTGTGTGGCAAAGAGCAGTGTCCTGCTGGACAAAACAGTTCTCAGAGTTTGGGAACATTGTCAGAGCAGAAAGAAGCAGGTGTTCTTCCAGGTTAACCTTGTATTTTGCTTGATTCATGTGTCCTTCACAAAGACAAATCTGCCAGATTCTTCTAGCCTTGCTGAAGCATCCCCAGATCACCATCGTCCTTCCACCAAATTTCACAGTGGGTGTGAGACACTGTGGGCTGTAGGCCTCTCCAGGTCTCCGTCTGACCATTTGACGGCCAGGTGTTGGACAGAGCTGAAAATGTTCTCCATACTTCTACTGTCCAATCCTTATGGTCTTTTCCAGACTTCTGCCTGATTCTTCTTTTGCTTCTCATTGAAGAAGGGCTTTTTTCTAGCTTTGCACGACTTCAGCTGCTGTTTGCCATTCTTTTTGTAGGTCACTTGATGTCATCCTACGGTTGTTGAGTGGCACTCGAATGAGTTGACGTTCATCAGTCGTTTATGGCCTCTGCCAGCCTGTAGCTTCATTGTCCCAAATGTCTGTTGCATGACCTTGTTTTTATGAACTGCTGTCTTTGAAATTTTCAGGATGGAAGCCACCTAATGCTCACTCTATCCCTCTGCCAGTAAATCCAGAATTGAACCATTCTTTACTTCACTCAAATCTTTATTTTTTTAACCCTTGTCATTTTTTTTATGTTCCCATTGAGGTACTTCTTGCACCGTTTTGCCCTCTGCTGGTCCTATTGCAAGAGGATAGTGATATCCACAACAGTAGTTTTTATACTTTTCCTTGTTAAATCTGATTTGGTTCAGGTAATCATCTTATCAGTACCTCATTCTGTAAAATGTGGTGTGCCTGTGTTGGAATTTAACAGACACTGAAATGGAATGGTTGCCATACATGTTGAGATGCTGATTTAAGAAATATTAGAAGTGGCCTCTTAATCTTTTTTCAGAGGTGTTTATTGACCTACAAATTGTGATTTGGAAATGCAGGTACAATACTTAACAAAAATTGAATATTAAGTCTATTGTATTATTATGTTGTCTCATTTGTATATTTCCTCCCTAATACTAAGAAATGGTGTACTTAGAATCTAGCTTAATTTAGTTGCATCGTCAAAAGTAATCCAAGATGCGAGCGTTTAATCTGTTCATGTGCTTAATGCATTCAAATATGAAAAGGGCTTCTTTTTCGGTCAGTTTCTCTCCCTCTATCTACCTCTCTAACAACTTTCATCCCCTCCAGAAGGATCCCGGTAGTGATGCCAGCAGTTCTCGACTGTCCCCTCCCTCAAAGCGGACCCGTAGACTGACCAGCTCCAGCGACACCTCTCCCTCCCCCCAGGCCAAGGGCCAGCGGGTCTCCTGGGTCATGCCCACCTATCGCACCAGGTGAGCAGGGCAAAGAAAACCTCTCTGGCAGACCGTTCTGTCCTCCGTTCCTCAACCGACTGTGTGCGCTGTGCATTGAGGCCACTATCTGTTCCCGGTCTCAGAGACAAGGATCTGTTCCTGCGGTTTCTTTATATTTACAGATCTCAATGTGTTTTTCAGGTTGTCCTCTGGTGCCCTGCAAAATGGACATGGTAACATTGATTTAGATTTGTTGAATTTGCATAATCTGAGTACCATGTCAATTTGATTGTCATCTGGGTCCAATAGGAGTCGGAGTACTTTGCTGGGACCTCTTTGTTTTTGAACTTTTACCTCTGACCCTGTAGCTCATAAGGAAGAGGGGACCGGAGACCACTCTCACATGAACGGCCACGTGGGCCTGAAGAGGAGCTGCCGTGTGAGGAAGAGCCAGTTTGAACACCTCAATCAGAGCCTGCTGTTTGACCAGCTGGTCAATAGGTAAAACAAGACAGTGCTCCCTGAATCCCCCCATCTGTATCTATTACTCACAGTGTACACCGTTGTCATCTGTTGGTGTAACCCAGACGGGTCCCCCCCCCACACTTTTTCATAATATAACAAGTTTGGATTTCAAACGAACCACCCACCCGTTACCGTGAAGTCTATTAACCGTTAATTTAGCTGGTATTTCACACATTGCAAGTGGATACGAGTCGGACCTATCCACATTATAATATTGAGCTTTTCTTTAATATTCGGTTGTTGAAACGTGGCGACGCTTGATGCTCCATATCGTCTGTCTCTGTGTCTGTCTCTGTGTCTGTCTCTGTGTCTGTCTCTGTGTCTGTCTCTGTGTCTGTCTCTGTGTCTGTCTCTGTGTCTGTCTCTGTGTCTGTCTCTGTGTCTGTCTCTGTGTCTGTCTCTGTGTCTGTCTCTGTGTCTGTCTCTGTGTCTGTG